>JARKHS020001483.1:0-89326 GCA_030143305.2 Amblyomma americanum | reverse complement strand
ACGCGAGGCTCTAGGCCTCTTAGCTTGCCCACCGTAACCGCTTTGTTTCTAGCGCTTGCCTGATGATGGTGCGCCGTTATTACGGCGCGCGAAATAAAAAAAAAAGAAAGAAGAGAGATCGAAACGTCGGGGGCACAGTTCTTCCGGCTCGATCGACATGCGCGGTGGAAGAAGTGTGCTGGCTCACTAAACCGCGCGGCGTGGGAGAGCAGATTATGTACTTTCGCGCTGCCACTGTTCCGCACTGACAGCGCGCGCACGCGTGGTAAGGGACAGCACGTGTGTGTGTGTGTGTGAGATAGAGGGAGAGAGGGAGCGGCGGCGTCAATGAATCCCTTCCGCTGAGGCACGCAAGGAGCCCATCATCAACGTCCCAGCGGCCGCACAACGGCGAATCGTCGCGCGCTTAACTGCGTGGGGCTGTCTAACCCCCTCCTCTTCCCCCGACCGCTTCCCGTTAACGCGCCGCTGACACGGCATGGGCCTTTCGGCCGAGCTTCAGGTGACAATAACGACGGTGGGGGCAAGGAACGCTGCTATCACGCCACGACCCGGGTCGAAGCACTACGAAAAGGAACGCTCGATTTTCACGTAACCAGCGGTGTCCCCAGTGAGAGGCATTTTTTATTTATTTTTTCTGAGTAGCTTTCCTCCGGGATTATGGCCCCCACGATGCCCTCTCAGGCTCCACGTAGAAGTAAAAATAAGAGTGGTTATGTGATTGCGAACACATACTGCGTATCGCATACATACCGTTAAATGAAACGCGAACAGCAAGGCGAGATTTCAGTTGAAGGAGACTGGATACTATAGTGCTTGGTCTTGATCTCTCCGATGGAGCGAAGACCAGTGCGTAGAAATGTTAATGAACCCCCGCCTATATTTCTCCTCTAGCAACTAATATTTTTCATGTTTGTTGTCCTGTTCGCGTTTCATTCGACGCTGACATGGTACTGCGCAGGCCGACACCTTCGCTTCTTCGCCGCTCGAGCGCATTTCCCCCGGGACAAGGCACCGCACGAGGAGCAAATGAGAATCGCCGCCATCTACAGGGTGGACAAACGAAGCATCCTAAAGGCGCATTCACACTACACCAAATTTCCGGCGAGCGAAGCGGATTCGCCCAGATTCGGCCGCGATCGGTCCGGGGCCCATTTTCCCGCCTTCGGCACGGAAGCGACGAAGGACCGTTGACGTCACGTCCGGTCAAAATCCAGTATGGCGGCAAGCATGACAGCGGTAACACGAGGCATGTATTATGTACTGCGAAGCCAGCTGATCATTTCGCTAGTGCCGCTGTTTGTACTGCTTTCGAGTGCCAGCACAGTACGTTTCGCGTATTCAGCCTGAAACGGGACGGATGGTTGTTTTCGAAACTATTCCAGACACTATACCGACGTCCCTAACAACGACTGAAGGCAAATTGCTTTTCTGAAGGACCGAAGCACAAAACATTTTAGCCCTGTGAACCCTTTATGCTACCGCGAAGCTGGAGTGGCACAACTGTAGAACATTGAGCTCCCGAAATAAAGGAGCTCACGGGCGGGCGACAATGAACGGACGGAAAAGAAAACTTAAACGGGGCAAAATCGGTTCATAATATTAGCACTCCACAATTTTTGCACACGTTACGAACTGCTGTCTCAGACATGACAATCCAAATAGAAAATAAAAGCAACAGTGCACAATCTCGTCCACAAAATAAATGAGATCTTCACCTCACCGGCATGATAGCCTGCGCCAGGCGGTGATACACAGGCAACACCTTACTGAATAGCGTGCCTTTTTCTGGCTACGAGGCGAAAGGACCTCTAAAAGGGTGTCGAAGCTGCTCGGTGACATACTCAGGTAGCTGCCGAAAAAAATAACTCAAGCCAGTGTGGTGATAGCGCTTCGCATATTGATGTCACGACGAAGTTTACATGAACTTATTCTCCGTAATACTCCACGCCCCTGTCCCGAACCAGCGGCAGGAGGTTGCAGCCTTGGCCCAAACGGGAGCGTCCCTGCAAAGAAGGGTGCACCCACCACCGCCTCCGGCGCGCACTGACCTTTCATCTGCCTTTCGCAACTCTTCCAGCATATCAATTACAGAGTTGCAAAGGAGAATCGAAAAAAAATCGCCTCCTCTGAAATGGTCGCCATTACTTTTCCGCTACAAGCTCAAATCCGAGAAATGAAACGAGGACTGCGTTAAAAATACGCATCCGTACATACGGCGCAAGCCAGTGTGCAGCCGCGCAACCGACGACAGAAAAGCGCGCGAATTATCCGCGGGGCTCACGCGCGCACTCGCTTCCTTCGCGAATTGGAAGTACGTGAAAAGAAACTGCCGTTAGATCTCGCTGCTTTCGTGAAAAAGCGAGAAGCAGCCGCAGTTACGCGTCGGTTCCGCCGTCGCGGGCGGTGTAAATGAGAACAGGGCCCTTTTTTCCGGCGAAGCGAATTCGCTTCGCTCGTCGAAAATTTGGTGTAGTGCATGTGAATGCGCCTTAAGTTGGGCGATTTCGTTCCGCGGTCCCGCAGCGCGAACTCTCCGTGCAGCCGCCGCCGAACGCACTGGCGCGGTGCAGCGAAGCGCCCCGCGGGTCCGCGCCGGGATCCGTCGCGCACAAAAAGCAGCGCGGATGCCCGCACGCGAGCGCCACGGGATGCGTTCGATGGAGAGCGCCTGGTTGGATGTGCCTGGCACTGCATCTGCGTGCGCGCGAAGGCATCCCCAGGCCCGCGACGGTCGCGCCTCGGCCGCTCAGTGAGTGCGCTCGAAGCGAAGATGAATCGCCCGTCGCCTTCCGACGTTCGGAGACTGTTGACCTCGCGAACCACTTCGCGCCTCGTTCGGTCTCTCGCGACAGCAATGCGCTCGCACGAGCTCCTCCTATATGGAAAGACGGGTTCCATCTGTGAAAGGAAAACTACCTTTCGGAAAATGCACTTTGACAGTGTCTCAGGACACTCCGGCATCGACTGCGGCTCCGGAGAGACATAAAAAAAAAAACGAAGTACACACAAGACATCGGCGAGTCGTCCCCGCGGACCTGTTCCTTTCCTTCCCGAGGACGACACAACAGGCGAGGCTCGTGTTCCTCTCCCGTCGCCACGTTGACGATCGAGCGCGGCCTCTGCTTCCGCGTCGCTCGCGCCAGCCCGGGTTCACCCTCGCAGGCGGGCTGCACTGCCGCGCGCTTGCTGCCCCCGCGCCACGAACGCGCGGTGCTTTCCCGCATGGCGAGAGAGAAGAGGAAGCTCGCCAAGCGGCGAAGCGTGCTCACCAGGAAGGCGCGGCCTCTTCCACGGGTGTGGAGGCTGCTGACGACGCCGACGCCGGCGGTTGCTGCTGCTGCTGCTGCTGCTGCGGCTGCTGCTCAACGGCGATGCGGCGAGGGGCAGCCGCCATCGCGGCGTCGGCGGGGAGCGCGATGATGCCGTTGCTGCCACCAGAGGCAAACGGGGCGCCCTCGTCGGCGGCGACGACATCGGGCGCCGCCGCCGCGGAGGGGGAGGCACGCCGGCCGCCTACGCCGCCACTGCGATGGAAAAAACGGGAGAGAAAAATGGGGAAAACGGGTTGAGAGCACTGAAGAGAGGGAGGAAAAGAGCGTTGCCGCGGGAGACGGCGACGACACGCGGGGCAGGCGGTTGAAGCGCCGCCGGTTTCATCCCCGTAGGGATGCCCACGCGTACTATGCTACACCAGCTATCCCGCAAAACTTCGTTACGCGACCATGCAACGGGAAGTAGCTTCACGACCGCGTGAGAACGACATCCTAAGCGGCTTTCACGAATTTTCTTCCGCAGGTGCAGCAAAGCTGTTGTGCCCACACACGCTTCCCTACGCGGCGCTGTTCCTATCGTGCAGAACTGAATACCGCGACCCTTCGTCCTGGGTTACCCATTAATATTAGACTACGAGAGCAGTGTGTGTGTATCTGCTCGACGCATCAAGATGAAAGGGGTGGTGGTCGCATCCGGCAAGCTAACTCTTGGCAACTTCACCAGGCACCAAGCCCATACCCCCCCCCCCCCCCCCCCCCCGGCAAGCGGCACCAAACACGAAAAAGGTCACGCAAGAAAAGCAGTGCAAGACGCTGCCACAGCCCTTACACACACCGCCTTACCGACGACGCAGGAAGCAGGTAGACTGGCTGACAACGAAGACGAGCGAATAAATAATGCCTGAAACTCCAGCGAGAAACAAAAGGCCTATCTCTTCCGGTTAACGATGACGGAAAGCAACAGAAATAAAAAAAATCTCACGCTCCTGTCCACAATGAAGTGGAATGCATGGGGTGGGGTCCTGCAAGAGTTCTGGACCGCACCCATGCTGCTGCATAGTAAATTTGGCATTTGAACTTTGAACCCGGGCAGCTTCTTACCTGAATTTCGTTTCTCGCCTATAACTTTTCGCGTGACAGTGCCTTCAGGTACGGTTTAAAAAAAAAAGATGGAAATAGCATTATTTTATAACGGCTTGTTCGGTTGTTCGCAGCAGCCTCGCAACTTTTAAGAGAAGAGGGTTTTTTTTTTCTCACTGAAAGGCATTCATCAGACGTTGTTATATTAAAATCACTCAATTCCGTACCGCCGTGAATAATACATATGTCATATCCCATCATGGGGTAGGTGTAAAGCCGCCGTGAATAATATAAGTCATAACCCATCATGGGGTAGGTGTAATCCTGCCGTGAATAATATAAGTCATAACCCATCACGGGGTAGGTGTAATCTAACATGTGGCTGTGCTAGCTAAGCTAATGAAACTGTAGAACTATTCACATGATTCGGAATAATAGACGACACTCAGACGCCGCTGACATTAACACCAATACACCTGGCGGTAGCTATTCCTCACAACAGCTGTCATCATAATAACATCAGCTGAATTACGTTCACTGCAGGACAGGGTTCTCACCAGATGCTATCCTATGATCGCCGTCCTGCAGCAGCCGCGGTCATTCCGACGCTGTTCTGCAGAGTTTTCTTGCGACAATGAGAGATGATGCGAAATAAGAGACGACCTCGCATAACTATTATTCTGCCGGAAAGTTTAATACCAAGAGTGAAAGCACATAAAATGTTGAATGTGTGAACTCATAAAACTTACGGAACAATTTTATAGAGAAAAAAAAACAAGTGATTGAATGTCACGACCAGATAACTTTTGTGTAAAAATATTGGAAACGATTATACAAGCGCAGAAGGAACTCACGGCGACATGTTTCTACGAAAAGACGCTCCGAAAGACTAAATTTAGATGTAGGAACTACGTTTAAGCACCGCGAGAATGTTCCCTCTAGTTTGTGACAAAGGAATAACATCTTCAGCGCTAAATCGTCCAGATTAACTCATATTAGTGTCCACCGTCAAATCCACCATAACACGGAGGACAGCTAAGCAAACCACATACACTATGCGGCAGCGGCTAAACCAAAAACCTTTCCCTCAGAGGTGCATCTGCATCTTCACAGTTCAATTTCTTTCTTAGTAACAAGTTGTAGAGCAGCTGACTTTTTTTTTTCAAAATGTAGTACACTACGCTCAATTACTCGTTTTCTAGTGAACGTGTAATTCCATCGACACCTGAGCTGCCTCACAGCCTGAAAGCACGAACACGCTCTAGACTTGAGAGCAGGTGCAGCACCCGATACTTTTTTCTATACACGCGTGCCAAAACGGAGCAGGCAAACCATTCTCCGCTGTAGTGCGCATGCGGAGAAGTCCTGGAGGCGCGGCACAGGACCCGTACTACGTGCAACTTCGAGAACAGACACCAAGTCTGCATCCGTCCCCAGGTTTTTTCACGCGCTGTATACAACCTTCGCGAAGTACGACCCAACAAGCCCAAGTTTCGGGGTTATTGAACTCTGGGGCGTGAAGCCTGAAACGTCCAGTGCACTCGTTCAGTTCCATGTCGCACACTCGCGAGGAAGCGGCGAGTTCGAGAGAAAACGAAATTCTCGACACGTTAAAGATCCCCAGGTGGTGGAAATTTTTCCGGAGCCCTCAACTACGGCACCTCTCTCTTCCTTTGTTCTTTCACTCCCTCCTTTATCCCTTCCCTTACGGCGCGGTTCAGGTGTCCAACGATATATGAGACAGATACTGCGCCATTTCCTTTCCCACAAAAACCAATTATTATTATTATTATTATTATTATTATTATTATTATTATTATTATTATTATTATTATTATTATTATTATAACCTCGGAGCAGGGAGAGGTAAGGGAACAAGGCGAGCACCACCGTCAAGTTGAACAATCACCCTCCTGCTTCGAGGTGCCGTTTATCGCGCGCCACTGTGTTCGGCTGCAGCAACGTCTAGAACAATCGGCGAAATCTGGCACAACTTCCTCGCACTTATCTCGGACGACGGACATATCAACAGCGCGCGGCACTGCGGACTGCTCGCCTGTCATGGCACACATGTACAGACCACACCCCGAGATGAGAGGCTATAACAGCTGCCATTGCGTCCACACGTACGCAACGCCAAGGACGAAAGAATGCTTGCAGCTGAAGATAACGGGATACTGCGCACAGGTTTCCACAGCAGCGCAAGCAGCGAAACCATATACCAAGGACTACCGTACACCCGAGAACGATAAAGCGCGCACGTGCGCAAGTGGAAAGACCGTCTCCCGAGAAGCCGTACCTTCTTTATCAGCTGACTATAACCAAGGAAAGCTTAAAGCGACACCGAAAGCAACTCCAGTCAGTTTTAGCTCTTACTTTTATAAAAACTGATTCCGCGGCTCTTTGTGGCTATGCTCATGTTTGTTCGGTAGCAAGATGAGAAAATCGAATTTAAAATTTCAAATTTTTTTTCCCACCAATCAATTCAAACTCGTGACGTCCATACCGAAAAGGACTCCGTGATCGCCGCCTGGAACTTAATGGCGGTGTAGCCTTGCCGTAGGGATCCGCGCGAAAAAGAAAAACTCATCACGTCACCGTAGTTTCCTTACGAAAACGGCCGCTGGCTGCGACACCTGTATTTCATTTTTTGACCTCTTGTAGCTTATAAAAGAGCTCGGTTTCTAGTAAAAGTAACGCCTTTTTGCTCAGAACGCGGCAGACTATCGATACAGGGAAAATGCGATTTGTACTCACCGTCCATTTGAAGGGGCCGAGCAACACTATTCAATAAAGTTGCGGCATGCCTGGGATGTTGTTAAAGGACGCCACTTCATAATATCCTCTATAGGAACGATTTTTTTAATCCACTTTGCAAAAGTTTAGTTACTTGCATGCAGTCAGAATTTGAATTTCAGAGCCTTCGCGCCATTCTCAGTCCTCTCGTCACTTTTTGCACGCTCAAAGGTCAGCGCTCTTCCAATGGCCTCACCCATTCGGCCCACTGCCAGGATACAGAGGCGTGCGGGATTTCCCCCGGAGGCAGAGATCGCTGACGCGAAGCGGCTGACTGGCCGCGGCCACGACAGCCGCGCGACCTCTGAAAGAATCTAACCAATAGCCATTTCTTAACCGCGTGACACGGAGGAAGGCGCGAGTATGAAAAAGTCGCCAGGAAGGTCTTGGCAACTTTCGAGCGAGATTGTGGGTTCTCTGCCGCGTGCAGAACTGTATTTTTTTGGCCCAGGTGTTCATTTTAACACAATCTAGCGATTGAGCGAGTTTATTTACTCTGCTGGAAAGGTGTAGCAGGGTCTCTTTAAGCAACCTAACGGTTAGCAACATCCATAGCGAAACGAGCCACGCTATGGTCCACTACCAGCCCGTTATGGTTTCGAAATAAGACGTGACCGCCGCCGCGGCAATCGAACCGGCGACCTCGTGCACTGCGCACAGCTAGCATCGCGTCGCTCACCGAACGAAACAAATCGCTGCGGGCACGAACACGGGTATTTCTGCAACAGATGGGAAGCGCGAGAAACTGACCTTTTTCCTAATCAGTCGTGCCGCAGCCAACCTGCTGTCGGGCAACACGAGACAGCAGCGGTTTGCGACACGCGTGTATCCCCTACAAGAACAGTCGCCGCGACAACGCTGTAGCGCGCCGTAGTGTTATCGTGCCTCTCTTGAGGCACAAGACACGTGCTGTATCGATAGGGTTCCCAGTATAAGGTCGCCTGTAGCGTGTTCTAGGAACCACAGAGATAGCAAGGAAGTTGGCTACAATGTGCAGCAACACGTATTAAATGGGGTCAAATCCTGGTCTCAGTGATTAACCTCTTGACAGCAGCAGAGTGTTCCCGGCTCGACCAATAGATAAACCCATCGCCCTTCAATCTTCCTTTGTGCTGAATTCATGCCTTCAAACGAGCGGTCAACGTTACGTGGCAATACGGACCTTCACATCGCCGTGCAGACTATCATTTTTTTAACTGGATGGAGTCAAGCATGCGGGTTATCGTAATCGGAAGCACAACGCGCTTTCTCAGGTTTTATTTTCGAAAGGAAGGTCGGGAAAATGCCGGAGAGTCTTCATGCCCACCAGTTGACTCCCTTTGATCCGCAGCGTCAGCGGACTGCACGGACGACCATAGGTTTAGGAAAGCTTACCCGCGCAGATAAGCGTTATGAAATCCGCACAAGTTTTACAGCATCTCGTTGCAACAAACTAGATACACTATCACCATCATTACACATCACCGTCGCCTTTATCGGTATGACGCGCTAGCCACGACGAAACTTTCGCGCACACACGGCGCGACTTCCGTTCTAAGCAGGGACTGTACTCTATTCCCGCCATTCATTATTCTGCTTCCTTGCCACAGGTCGACCTCGCCTTCAGTAGCGGAATCGACGAATCATATTGCTTGCTTAGACACCCAGTAATGACGTCACAACGACAGAAGGGTTCAAGAATGAATGGGGAAAATATAAGTCACAAAACACGGTCCCGGGACAGCACTGCGGAGGATTCAGCACTGTCATGCTGCCACACAAATTCGAGATTGTCACCCCGCCCCTCCCCCCCTTCGTGGGGACGGCCTCATGCCCGTCTCTGAGTCACGTCGACTGTTGGCAGACGGAGGACATATCGATTACGGCCCTCGCGAAATTTCCGGACAGTACAGCCCGGGGAGGCGCACTGCGTCAATACGCAACCTAACCAGTAATCTTACGCTCTGCGTAGTCGCGGCCACCCTTGGCATTATTACACATATACCTCCGAAAATTAGTTGTCAATAGACATCCTTTCAGCTCGAACACACAGGACCCGCTCAGACATCTCAGACATCGATGCTGAAGAGAAAGCACGAGTCGGACAAAGCGTTAGCGGCAAACAGCATGAATATTCTTCCCCAAGAGGTTCGAAGACCTGAAAGAAACGACTGCCTTCCTCGGCACGTTCGGAATTTGTTGTCAGAAAAACGTATAAGCAGGCTGTTACCGTGTTCCCGCATACCGTTACTGCACTTGAGCCGACTACTTATCCATGCACGCTGAATGTAAAGGCACAATCGATATCGAGAAGTTTGGTGTATATACGGTTTTGTTTATGGGGGTTCAACGTCCCAAAGCGACTCAGGCTACGAGGGACGCCGTAGTGAAGGGCTCCGGAAGTTTCGACCACCCGGGGTTCCTTAACGTGCACTGACAACGCGCACAGTACACGGGCCTCTAGAATTTCGCCTCCATAGAAATGCTACCGCCGCGGCCGGGATCAAACCCGCGTCTTTCGGGTCAGCAGCCGAGCGCCATAACCACTGAGCCACCGCGGTGGCTTGATATGAAAAAGTGGTGCACTCCATTAAAAATATAGAGCCTTACTGGTTTGCACTACAGCAACGAACTTGAAAAAAATAAAATGTCCAATGTATCGTGCGTCTAGAAAAAACAGAAAATAAAAAGACGGTTCTCACATGCATATAGTTGGGGAGAAAGCGCCGACTAAAGAGTCTAGCAAAATGTCCTTTTTCATATTGCTTCCACATGCACATGCTCACATAGATGTATATCGCGCAAATTTGGGGCGCTGAGGTCACCGGTACAAGCTTTTGTACACATCATGGGCCGAAACATCCGAGTTACTCGACTGCCTTCTTACTGCAAACTCCCCGAAGCTGTCAGCGGTCTGCCGAACAAAACCGCGGGCTTGAAGCTCTAGCTCCCTGTCGCAGCAGACAGACGCAATCAGCCTGCACGCAAGCCGGCCTTCATAGACGAGCGGCACATGAGGCATTATCAAACAAACAAACAAACAAACAAACAAACAAACAAAACAGTAACAATCGTACACCTGCTACCTCGATGCTGTGCCAGCCATCTGAAGTCGACAAGCTGCAGCGCACTGTAGCGCCTCGCTATTGACGCGTAGTCTGCAGCGCGAGCAGAACAGAAATGGTAGTTTTTAAAACCTTGCCGTTTTGAAAGGGCAGGAGAAGCAAAGAGGCTGGGCACTCTTTGCTGCATTTAAGCACTGAATGGGCTGGGCTGTGTCCATGGGTATTGCAACTGGGAGTGCAGACAGGAAGCATTCCAAACGACTATATGAACGCTTGATTGACTCATAGAATGATTGGACTGACTGGCTCAGACAGGGACTCTGGAACTTTTTTTTTTTTGAGTGAGGGAGAGGGGGGTAAAACTTCGAGCTTATGTTATTTAGTTATTTAATGCTCATTAGAATGAAATTTTTATTTTTTAATTTTCAAATGTTCAAAGGTTGATGCAAACTGTCACGTTGTGGTGACGACACTCCAGCAGTCAGGAAGACAAAGAAAAGGCTTCCAAAATAAACTTTAAGCGACTGAATCGCGCCCACTAAGAACTGAATGACTCGGCAGCGGCGATAGCCACAAGCGTGCTCGGCGGTCATCGGACTGAATGCCTGCAGTTCTTGGCCGCGTTCAATTCAAAGCTGGCAAGGAACCTTCGAGATAAAGAACCAAAGCAACTACAGCAGACTGGCCGCATCGCGCATTACAAAACGAAACAATTAAGCCGCGTGCCAGCGGTTTTGAGTGCGAACGAACAAACGGTGGAAAGATTCAGGGCAATATAAAGAGAACTGAAATAGGGAGCTTTATGGATGGGAAGCTTTACGCACGAGGAGTGATCAGTTGCATTTAAAAAGTTCGTGCACAGTTTGTTTAAATTCTGCTAATCATGATCATGTACGCGGGTCAGACAGTCGACTTCTGTTGGGACATGGCTGGTTTAGGTTACTCATATACGAAAAGATTTACAACTAAATATGAAGCCAAGTAGCTAAGCCCCACTGTGCTTTGCATTATAAGGGTCCTGGAACTGAAGTGTTTCAATTGTCGAAGATACGATCCAAGGGCAGGCCACTGGAGACGGGCGGGGGGGGGGGGGGGGGGCGCTGCCTTCTCTGGTAAAATGGGGGCGGGGGGTGGGGCGACCGCCCACCCCCCTTGCCCCCCTACCTGTTCCGGGGTCCCTGCGACTTTAATTACGTGGCAATAGTAATTAGCAATGTCATGACGCCGTGGTGGCTCAGTAATGCTGCTCGGCTGCTGACCCGAAAGACGCGGGTTCGATCCCGGCTGCGGCGATCGGATTTCGATGGAGGCGAAATGCTAGATTCCCGTGTACTGTGCGATGTTCGTGCACGTTACAGAACCCTAGGTGGTCGAAATTATCCGCAGCCCTCCACTATGACGCCCTTATAGGCTGAGCTGCTCTGGGACGTTAAACCCGATAAAACTAAAACAATTAGCAATGCCATATGGAGGGTCCCCAATAGTTTAGACCCCTTAGTGCTCTTTAAGGTGTACTGACACTGCACAGCACATATGGGTCCATTTCGCGTTTTGCTTCCACTTAATAGCAGCCGCCACGTTGGGGATATAACCCGCGAAATCGTGCTACGCAGCCGAACGCTGCAGCCATGCACTTAGTTAATTCGGCAAGTTGTATTAACGCTCGGCAAAAAAAGAAAGGATGACCACAGCAGAACAATCTGGTGGGTGAAATACGCCGAGTCGCAGCTGAATGCGGCAATATTTGCAATAACTTAGCTGTTCTTGAGTCCACGCAGGATTCAAATATCAGCCCGGAGGAATCTTAGCACCAGTGACAGTTTCAGACCGCCGATTGGCTTTACAACCTGCTGGGACAAAAGAGTGGACTCCAAGAGAAGCGAAACGTAGAAAGATCCCCAGGTGGTCGAAATTATTCCGGAGCCCTCCACTACGGCACCTATTCTTCCTTTCTTCTTTCACTCCCTCCTTTATCCCTTCCCTTACGGCGTGGTTAAGGTGTCCAAAGATATATGAGACAGATACTGCGCCATTTCCTTTCCCCAAAAAAACCAATTATTATTATTATTAGCAGGGGCAGCAGACGGTCGGGTTTGCAGAACAAAGGGAATCTGCCACGATAGGGCTAACTGGAGATCAGTGGAAGATGTCTTTGTCCTGCATGGACGGAGCCGGCTAATGACGACGATGACGACACACACAAAGAACCAAAAAAAAAACGATGAACATCTTGTTCACTTTACAGCTGAGAAAGGCCGGACCAGCTGTTCTGGTCAGCTGACTTCTGTGCTGACCGCTTGTATACATGGTTTTTGAGCTACAGAGGCGAGGTCCAGCCCGCGCTCAGCGAACACAGGTGGGAACACAGCACACGACGACGGAGCACAGAGTGCTCACAAACGCGATGCATACAGATCCCGCCCACCTGCACGGGCGAAGCACCTGCGCCGCGCTACCTGTCGGCGCCAAGGGCTCTGTTAACGAGTGCATACGCAGCAGTTATACAAAATTCCATTTCTGAGGAAACTGCCACCGCCGCGTGGCAGGGCAAGTGCGTATATTCTCTTCCAGCAACTTCTAACGAGGCGCTCTACAGCACAGCTAACAAAGCCAGCAGCGCTCTACGCGGTGCCCCTACACAGTCACGCCTACTTCGTAATTCTGTGGCCTTTAGACAAGACAAAAACATCATGAGAGCGCTATCAAATTCTCGAAGCCAAAGAAAAAATAAACGTAACGGAAGAACACGTGACTGTCACCAATCGCAGCGAATACTTATCTTCGACTACGACTTCGGGCAGACAGCCCTGCAATCGGAATTCTCGGCTGCATGCGTCTTTTTCGCAGAACTCAAATATACAGACTGCGCCGGCTCCGAAACAGAGGAGACTCCCTTGATATCGAGGGTGGGGGAGACGGAAAAAAAATGCTGCGATAAAGTGATTAAAGACTCTACTTGTAGAAATGCTTTCCAGATCAGTCTGTCCCTCCTGACGCCAATGCAGCATGTGCGTTCCGGAGCCGAAGCTTCCTGCCACACAGGCCACAGGAAAGCTGGGGCCGTATTCCGAGTTTGTGATAATAGATAGTTATAGCATATCGTTATCGTGCCTACGTTACTGTTTACCGTGTTACCGGAAGCCGGATTATCCGGTTAGCGCGGCGCACCCCAGAAGACGTTTTAGCGTACCGTCTCTCCCGTAACAAGTTACCGTAAGGCTAAAACGAGTGATGATGATTGCAGATGCCCAGCTTTTAATGATAAAAAACACGGATGCATTGCAATCATTTCTATGAAGTGAAATGCTACTTTAATAATCTTTTTCTCTGCATATAAACACGTACCGACTACACTTCAGCTAACAGCTGACTCAGCGGCTTTTCAAATGTGCCCGTGAAGCTAGGCACCACTGCCTACCCTGGCAGTAGGCAATTTCACTACGTAGACCGCAGTAAGCTTGCATACACAGCGCACATTGCTTTGCGAGCGCTGTAAAAAAAAGCACAACTACGACACCTGTTTGCCGTGCCACACCGTCGCTTCTGTGTGTGTTTGGATGTGAACACTGTGGCGCCATCTAGTGGCAGTAAGTTAAAGCGCGCCAACTCCGGGCCGGAGAAACTTTTTATTTTCTGCAATTACTGATGAATATACCAAAAGAATTACCACTCTTTTTTTTTCGAGGAAAAAAAATGAAAATATAGAATAATTGTAAATCGGGCACAAAACTGAAGAGCTGCAGTGTAGTCGTCGCTATTTGGCTATGTACACGACATATAGTCAGGCTTAACTGCTCAAAAATCGGCAAATAATCTCAAAAACATGGCCTACTTGTTACTCAAACCTCGACGTATGGGTGAGAGTCTGCAAATTAAAAGAGAATGTCTTCATGTATAGCGAGAAATGGCGCCGAAGAACGCGGCGGCGGTGCTGCATTTGGTCCGAAGCGGCCGTGCAGGGCGCCGCCATGTTTGTTTACGAGCGAACGCTAACTCTCCGCAACGTTAAAAGAGATTCCGTAAAGTGCTTGCGGGCCGTTAAGTGGCGGCGCATGCGCAGACGTCGCTTCCCGGGCCCGGTAAACGGTAACGTAAACACGGTAACGATATGCTATAACTCTCTAATAAAAAGCGTCATAATCTGCCGCAGCGGCTACACCCCGCATCAGCACCCCGTGTAGCTCGTAACTTCACTTTCCTCGTCACCTCTCCGGAGCGCCGTTGCGGCTCCGCGCGTATTAACCATTTGCGGGCGATGCAGAGTAGCAAAGTGCTTCGCCGCCTTCTATGTCGACCATACCCGTTTGTGACGCAGGCTGCTTACACACGCGGTGGCCGCCACACGCAACTCACTCCGCCGCTAAGCGCACCGCACCTGGCTTCCCGCTGGCTTCGTACTGCACACGCTCGACTAATACTCTCCAGTAGAGAGTTTTAGATTCACATGCGTAGAGCTCGTACGGGTGACCAGTGCGCATGCGCAGAACGCAAAGGGTATGCGCGACTCTCACGTACGTACGTGAGATTCCGATTTTTACGTTGCCGTCTTTGCGTTGCCTGCGTATGTAGCGTTGACAAACATGGCGGCGCCCTGCCAGCCGCTTCCCAGCGATAACAGCTTCGTCGCTAATCCCTCGACGCGATATCGTGTTCTAAACTGCTGTATTCGCCATCGATTTGCCAATTCTTACGCTCGCTCAAAGTTTCAAGCGACAAATAGCTCTTGTTTTTCAGATATAAGGGTGATTCCCAGCTGTTAAGCCTAGCGAAGCAGCGCTCCGACGCAGTTCGACTGGCTTGGCTTTGACTCGTCTTGTCTAGAGTGGCTACAGCAGTGTCTTCATCTGTCAGTAGATGGCGCTAGGAAGAACGCGCGGCTAAAGCCCCTCAATTGAGTCCATTGAGGGGCTTTACGCGCGGCGTCTGTCGCGTACGTGCAACTAAAAGGGTTTGAAATGACATGCGCGTATGCTACGTAGACTTCTGACGTTTGCGTGCGTGAACTCTGTACGTACGTGAAACTAAAACTCTCTACTAGCGCGCCCATGACGCCCGCGGCGCGCAACTCCACACTTCCGGGGTGCGCAGCTGAGCGTACACCGGACGAACGACACGCGAGTTCCGTCGAACGTACGTCTAACAGCTCCCGCTGTAATGTGCGCAAAGCACTATCTGATAATGGTTTTTCTGGAAAGGAAACGGCGCAGTTTCTGTCTCATATATCGTTGGATACCTGGACCGCGCCGGAAGGGGAGGAATAAAGGAGGGAGTGAAAGAATGAAGAATGAAGCGCCGTAGTGGAGGGCTCCGGAATAATTTCGACCACCTGGGGATCTTTAACGTGCACTGACATCGTATAGCACACGGGCGCCTTAGCGTTTTTCCTCCATAAAGACGCAGCCGCCGCGGTCGGGTTCGAACCCGGGAACTCCGGATGAGTAGTCGAGCGCCCTAACCACTGAGCCACAGCGGCGGGCCACTATCTCATCCAAACTCGGTTTCTGGCACAAACTTGTTACACGGCAACCGACAGCGGACAAATCATTCTCGGACGTTTTTCGCGAGGGATACACTGAGTTCTTTATACCTTTTACGAAACAAAAAAAAAGGACATACCTGTACACATTTCTGGATGTTGGGAAATATAGAGGCCTCCAGAGATTAGACGCGTAAATTATCCCCGATTAGATAGTTACCTTGATAGATAAGATGGAGCGTAAAAAATGCATCTATTCCAAATTATCCACCTTATCTGTCAAGATATCTAATCTTAGGTATCTACACACAGTGGGTATCAGTGGCACTGGACAGGGTTAATTTAGAGTCGGATAGAACTCAAGAACGCAACGGCGCATGTCCCCCAAAGGAAGCACTACAGCCAGTGTCGGCGACCGGCTCTCGTGACGTCGCGATTAATCTCTTAGCGTTAATTCATGAGATGTGATCATGAATGGGATTAACCGCGACGTAATGGCAAATGGTGGACGTCATTGGCTGAAGGGCCTACTTTGAAGGGTATCTGCCGCTGCGTTGTTGTGTTGCATCCGACTTCATTAACGCGCCTTAGAACATGAGAACGGAAGTGCAGACTACGTTTAGGGCCGCGGACTAATAGGTGGCCTCGAGCGACTTTCCTTTCTCCACCATATCCACACTTCGAACAGTCCAGAGCAGTTCATGTGAATGGCACCAGTGGAACCTAATAAAAGATGGAACCTATGATGAAAACGAATCACGACAGCGAAATAACTAGAAGAATAAGCGTGGGGTGGAGCGCATTTGGCAGGTCCTCCCACTTCATGAATGGCTGTTAATTTACCAACATCTCTTTAGAAAGTACATAACAGCTGCATCTTACCGGTACACTCATCTATGGGGCAGAAACATGGATTCTAACGAAAAGGGTTCAGCTTACCTTAAGGACCTTGCAGCGAGCTATTAAAATGTCAGGTGTAACGTCAAGAGACAGGAAGAGGGCAGAGTTGGTCAGAAATCGAACACGGATTAATGACCTAGTCGAAATCAAAAATAAATGGGCTTAGGCAGGGCATACAGTGTGAAGGTAAGATAACCGCTGGTCATTAAGAGGAACGGACTGGATTCCAAGAGAAGGCAAAAGTAGCAGGGGGCGGCAGAAAGATAGTTGGGCGGATGAAATTAAGAAGTTTGCGGGGATAGGGTGGCCGCATGCAGCTGGCACAGGACAGGGTTAACTGGAGAGACATGGGAGAGGCCTTTGCAGTGGGCGTAGCCTTGACGGTCAAAAAAGGCTTAATGAAAGGGCGCAGCAGATAATGACCATAAATGAATACCGCGCGGTACTAACCGCTCCACGTCTCGACCATTCCTGCGCTTTCGCATGTCACCGCAGCAAGCATAAATACGCGCCGCCTTCTTTGGGTCTGCTATACTGACCACCACCGTCCGCAATGGCTAAAAAGGCGATTACGTAATAACCGTAATTGCTACTGTTTTGTGCATACTGCTTTTTTCTCGCTAAAGCACGTGTAAGTTTTTTTTTTTCGAGCGGCAATACGGCATGCAAGTACACACTTGCATACTTCCATAATGAAGCATATATGAGTGCATATGTATGTCGACACTGTGCAGAAACACGCCGATTAAGCTGTCCGTGGACAGTATTTTCTCTGCAGTCCCTCCATGCATAGTTTTCATAAAGCATAGGAAATAAAGAATTTCATATTTGCGGTTCAAGCGTAGTCTTGTTTTCTACATTACTGATGCCCCCTCCCCCGTGCACTATACCCATGGAAGTTTTCAACGGTATAGTTAATAAAATCTCGTTTAACATTGAGTTACTATACAGATTTCTATCACTTAGTACGTACAAAAGAACGGCGCTACAGTACGGTAAGGGTATATATAGGCTAGTTGGTAAAGCATGTTTGACAAAGCAGCGCAGTGAAGCGGACTTGTGAAGGTGTCTGTCGTTATCACAGGTTCGTTTCTTTCTGCCCTTTATGCCAACGCTACGGTACGCTTTGCACACAAGTAATCTTTCCCTTTCATAAAGTGCTGTGGTTTCTAAGCAGGCGACTGCGTCAATTCCCCAAGGTTCCCGGGGAAAAAACCCAAAAGTTGCATGCAGTGAGCGACGCTGCAACCATTTACGTGTGTCGTGAAAGCACGCGCTGTTTCAGAGCGCTCCAGCAAGGCTAGAATGGTCTGCTGTATTGCCGCCCGACTTCTGCAAACACAGCTGTTTGGGGAATCGAAACACTGCGCAGGCACCCGTCTGACAAAGGCCACTCAACCGCTGATCTGCTCCAGCTTACCTCAGCGCGACGTTATCGGCCATCGCATTGGAACCGCGTTTTCTAAAAGGCTTTGCGATCCGGTGATCTGGACTTGCGTGATTCCGGACACGCGCAACATCAACACGTGCACGTCCTTGGCCTTGCCCGCACACCCTTGGGGCGTGCACGGCTTATGCCAAGTCCCTACACGGTACAAACCTGCGAAGCGACCACCACAGAGACGGCACTAGCTCGACAGTTCAAGAGTGGCGTGCATCGCACGATGAGCGCGGCGAGCTTTGTCTGTGCGAGCGTGTGGAATAAGGGAGGCGATTGGGGGGGTTGTTGCACTAAAATGCACGCGATGACCTTTGCTGCTCAGCGGACTACTACTCGGTGGTGTTCTAGCTGCTTGATGCAGTGACTATGCGTGCACGCAAGAGCATCACCACACTTCAGCGCATGCCAACCTGCCTCTAAGGATTTGAGCACGCGTGACGGGGACCGAAACTCCAAATGAAGCCATGTACCCCGCAGACCGACGCCGGCACGCGCACGCCAGATCACTTCCGTTCCTCTGCGCTGATGAGAGGGCACAAATGGACGATCGCAAACGGACGGCTCCGGGAACAGCACAGACCCTTCGGGCTCTTCCCGCCCGAGTCTCTCTAGACGTCTGAAGGTAAGACGCGCATGAAAAAGGAATAGTACACAATCATTATATGAGCGCAGAAAAACAAAACATTTGTCTTCGCAGCAGTGAACGCAAGCTCTAAAATGAACTTCCCAGTAAAAAGTGCAAGTTGACAAGATATATTTTTGTACGCACCTTGGAAAGTCTGGTAATAGACAAGTGGATTGGACACAAAGAGCGCAAATACTCGAGCGACGGGTGTGCAAGGCAGATCTGCACAGAAAACTCTCCATGCCACAGGAAGGTTCGAAAGCTCTGGAGCAGGGTTCGCCTCCGAAAGCGAGACCAGGGAGGTATACGCCGAAAGAGCGACATAATCCACACCAGGCATGCAGCAGAAGCCGCTCACCGAGAGGGGATAGCCGGCGGCGGCTTGGCTCGAGGCTTGAACGCTTCGAAGATGATGGGCGCCATGGCTGCGACGGGCAGGCCCACCATGCCGCTGCCGTGTCGTGGTACACTCATTTGCTGCCCGTCCGGTGTCCAGGGCGAACTTGCGCGCGCGCTGCTTGTTGTGGTCATGTGGGATGCGGTGAACGAAAAAGGGTGATACCACGTGACCCGAATAAAAAGAAGAGTAAAAGCGTGCCGCGACGAAGAAAAAAAAGAGAAAGTCCTGTCCTATCAGAGGCAGGTCGCCAGTACAAGTTGCCTTGTTTACCCAGCCTCCGAGACAACAGCCGCGCGCGCGCGCATATCGAAGTGTTCGGAGCGCGGGTCTTCGACGCACGCGACTGGGCACAGTCTCTGAAAGGGAAACAAAAGGCTTTTGTCTGGCGGCGGGACGACGCTATCGCCGGCGCCGACGCGCACCTTCGCCGACAGCGCGGCAATTAGCCAGCTACGGAAGTTTACCCACGCCCAGCTCACACTCGCCGCTGCTGTCTAACGGTGCACACGCCGAGCTCCTCCTCCGGCGTCGGCTACCGCTCAGCGCCGCAGCAGCACTCGTGGCGCTGCCGTCGCAGAAACAATGCTTTCGATGAGCTAAGCGTATGCAGCCGCCAAGCGGCTTAGACCTTGTAGCACGAATGCGAGATAAATGGACACAGCAAAAAGGTCGAAACATTGGAACAAGCAGTGCGAAGGTGACGACCGCGGTATGCGGAACAGCTGCAAGCATATCTTCCTTAACGATCGAACAACGACAGCTGCTGCGCCAACCCCGGGCGCTGTTCCACATCCAGCTGGCGCTTGTAAAAGACCGTCGATCCTTCCATGTACCCGGAAGAACTTGGGGCGACTTCACGAACAAACCCGAACAAAGCTAAGCATGCGCCAGGACTGCGCAACCATTCTCAAACTTCTATAGCGTACTAAGCGTGTTAGGGCGGCTGGCCGACCGCGCTAACTTTAGTGCGCTTCCCGATAGTCAGCGGAGAAACTAGTCAAATTGCACATGCAGGATGGCACGTTTCACCAAAAAAGCGCTAAGGACGAACGGAATCGAGCGTTTTTAAACGTGTGCACTGCGTTCAACGCTTTCGAGGTCAAATACGACCACAGTTCGATGATGCTCTACTATTATGCCTTCGCAACACGACAGCGACTGAGTCTCTTGCCTAAGCGCCCGCAAAAAGAAAAAAAAAAGCTGTCGAAGTCGAAAGGCAGCGTGTTTTGAAAACTGCATAAGGAAGCGATAGTCTAGCAGAGTGGCGCAGTCGCTTTCAGGTTCAGCATGTCCCCGCTGCAAAATAAGGAGAGCTGTAGGGCAAACACAAGCCGAGCAATTCATGCAATGGCTTCCGTACTTGCCGTATAAGCCAGATGGGACGCATGCTTTTAATAGGGAGGATAACAGAGAGATGAGGCGACGCACTATGAATACCCGATGAGCTGCACTTGATACCACCCAGCACGAGTTCACCTGATCGAGCCGTTA
This sequence comes from Amblyomma americanum, assembly GCA_030143305.2. Taxonomy (NCBI): domain Eukaryota; kingdom Metazoa; phylum Arthropoda; class Arachnida; order Ixodida; family Ixodidae; genus Amblyomma; species Amblyomma americanum. The sequence goes on along the minus strand of JARKHS020001483.1, from coordinate 68,798 downwards.
AAACAACGTGTTTACCGACGCACGACATGCGCGCGCTGATCGATGAATTTCCGATAAAAGCCATCGCCACATTTTGCCCCGTAAAAGCATGCACGATATCAATAGCACAATGCTGGTCGGAGTGCATGCTGACCCACTTAACAGAAAAGAGGTGACATGCGCACACAAGCTGAGCACATTCGAAACAGCAGTGACAGTCGACTAAAGGATGGCCGTGGAAGGGGCCTCGGATGAACGCAATATATCGCCTCTTACAGACCGCGCAGCTCCACAGGCGATAGAGGCTAGCAACTGCTAGCCTCCAGCAACCGCTAGTACATGGGAGAGACTCGCACGTGAACGTGTGAGTCTGTCCCCTACGCGCCGTTCCCTACACCTGACACGCCTTCTCACCCGTCTACACGTGCACGCACATATGCACAGAGAAAACGCTGTTGACGTCGCCGATACACAGAAGTATGCGGAAGGCGTCAGCTGCCGCGCAGAACAAAGCGGGGGCGCCCGTAATGGGGCGGCAAAAAAGAACGCTTCGCCATTACGACGCGTGTGGCCGAGTTAGAGATCGGCTCTGGTTGTTTTCCAGCAGCAGTCAGTGCGAGATTAGGCCGAGGCAGCATGGGCCATCTCCTGGCCGATAAGACCTCCGTATCAGCTTTGTAACTGCCTGATGAACGTCGACAGCGTCTTGAAGAAAGTGGGCATTTGCGCTCTTTTATGCCCAATGGGCCAGGGCGGCCAGCTTCGGCTAGGCCGAAGCATACGCCGAAACACAGCCCTACAGATGCAAAGAAAAGCTTTGTAGCCGTATGGCTGCGCTTGGGTGGATGCCAATGAGTAACTACTCCCTTATTACAAATCTACGCCGCTTTGGGGGATTCCCCTAAAACACCGGACCAAGTCCAAGTCATTACAAGCCACAACTAGAAAATTAAGCGCTGCCACAACAGACAGCAGTCCGCGCTCATGGTCGGACGTTGAACTTATACAACCAGCGCGTCGCCGCAGAGCAATTAAGAGTGATCCACGTTCTTCTGGCTTGGCTGCCGACAGGAACCCCAGGACAATTAAGACTCAATGCCCGCGCTGAAGTTCGATAAGGGCTGCCTCCAAGGTACAGGAAGAGGACTTCCGGCAGTGGATTCGCAAAGAGGTCACGAACCTCTGCGATGACGTCGGTCGACGGGACGACATCAAAATGTCCGCAAGTTCAGAGGCAGAATGTCACGCACGGCGTACCAGCAGTCGCATCACGTACTGGGTAAGCGACTGCAGAGTCTCGTATTTGCAGGCTAGCTGCAAAGGCACCGATTCTCATAGCACACACGGGGATCCCGGAAAGTGTGCCTTTCAGTTCATCGCTCCAGACTGTGGACGTGACACTATTCGGAACGAAAAAGAAAAAAAGGGAGCCGTGAACTGCATGGAAGTCCACAGCTATATCTGTTCAAATCCTGGATCCTATGTCTGTCTTTTTTCCCTATTCCCTATTCGTTCTCCCTTCACTGTCCTCTCCCTGTCCTTTTACTCACGCTATAGTCGCGGCTCAGGTGCTCCCGGTATCAATGGAAGATGCCGCGGCTAGCAATATCTTTTTGCTTCAGTTTTTATTTTATTAGGTAAACCACCATTACTACAACTACTACTGCTGCTACTGTTCCTACTACTACTACTGCTAATAATAATAATAATAATAATAATAATAATAATAATAATAATAATAATCCTATCTCTGGCCATTTGCAAAGTAGCGGAAATGATGACATTTTACTGACACCTAAGCAGTGGCGGCTCTGCGATTGTGCTCCATGGCCCCAACATGCGATTATTCTCTCCAGGACCATGTGAGTTCGGCGCTTTGCATGGCGCAGAGAACGATCGCCAAACAGAATACAACATTTTGCAGAAATGCTTCTGCTGGTGGCAGAGGTAATACAGCAGACTTTACCCTCACAAAAGTGAAACCTCGGCGTGTTCCCCATTCATGAGCGCCATGAACAAAATTTCTATCCCGTTGACCTGAGCAGACCACGGCGCATGGTGCAAGGAGAACAAGGAACCTTTGGGGGGGGGGGGGGGGGGGGGATATTTAGTGATGGTCAAAAAACAAACGAATCGTTCTTAGCAGAACAAGTATATAGCCCAAGTTCGGACCGATGTCTGTTCATTAAAGAGGAGACAGACGTATGATAATTATTTTCCTGTTGGATGTATACGCAGTAATTCTGAAAACAACGGCTTCTAGCCGCAAAAGATAAAGAAAGAAAAAGCGAAGGAGCCTATACGCACCGTCTACCCCACAGGCTCATTTAGTTTTCCTTTCTGAGCAAACAGTCGAGCAAATATTGGCTTCGGCGACAATATCTCAGCACGAACAGGACAGGTGCCTTTTTTTTTGTGCATGCGGCGGTTGGCCACACAGGATAAAGAACCGGCAACGTCTGGATTTGTTCCTGTAAGCCACGGAGGTTACCGACCTGCGGCAGCGCCCCCAGAACAATGTCCAGAGCTGCGCCGAGAAGTCGCGTATACCTCATTCAACTTCGGCCACTGACTACATGTGGCACGCGTAAAAACCGCGCCGAACTCGCGCGTTACCCCACGCACCTGCCTGTTTTCGAGAGCGCGTTGTTTGCGAAGCGAACTGCGCAATGCCGACGGCCCTCCCGCAGCGAATTTCCAATCACATGCGCGCCACATGGCTTTCAAGGCGCTCAAACAGTAGAACACATTCGTCCATCTGTTTAACAAAGAACACCAAGACAGGTTATTAGAAAAGGGATCATCGAGCTTGCCGTGGAGAGCTAAATTTCTATGGCGCCGGGATGCTATAAACAAGTTACTAATACTAAAGAGTAAACCACTGAAGTTTAGTAAAAAAATACAAACAAGGAAACACCTGCATACACAGAAGCCACGTATACGAGATGCAGCAACTAGGCCTTGATGTTCATTACAATGTCGGACGTATGTGTAGAGCATGCGCGTCTTTATAGCCGGGGTGAAGTTATGTACTTCGAAAACAATGATAAGTAGAAAGGTACAAGTTTGAATTGGGCACCTTGAGTAATGCAGCATCATTGCGACACGTCACCAGCGGACGTTGTTACGTTAGCACTCAGCTTCCTGCACATCTCATGCGCTCTGTTTTCGTTTTGTGCCGAGAAAAGCAGATTTTCTCGCGCTGTATACGGCTTAAGGGAATTTTTCTTCTTTCCACAAACTTATATGGCATCATTTTCTCCGCGGCAACGATCTCGTCATTGTGGCAATTAAAAAGTTAATTTGTAAAATTTGCAAAATCATTTCGCCGGCTGGCACTTCTTAGAAATAGAAATAACTGAGATTCGCCGCAGTTGACAGTTTGCCCATGAAAAGATTTTTTTTCCCTACCAACCTATTCCTAAGCATTTCTGAAAGTGTTCACTGAAACACCCGGGCACATATGCGCAACGTCGACGTCTCCCTCTTTTCGTGTAAGACGCACGGGTCAAATGCAGCCGTGAATTGCAAAGCCTATAGCGTGTACATGTTCTTTCATTGAGCTACGCCCCAATCTCGAAAGACGGGCGCTGAGCATATGCTGCTGAAATGCGCCCCCCCCCCTTTTTTTTTCGCCGAGCTGAAACATCCAAAAAATAAAAACATACGCGATTTCTTAGTGCTGCTCATAGTCCACTACGTCGGGGACGTACCGGAATACTCCAGCACTTTCGACTCGGTCTAAACAGAAGAAGCAGCATGATCAACAGCGTCTTCTTGTATGGAAACAAAAAGATCTCATCGACATGCGCAGTGTACACAAGTCGTTGACGAGACACATTGCCAGGATGCTCGCGAGAGAAGCCCTGGAAGAAACCGTTCGCCGAGGTGGTTTGCATAGCGTTGTTTTCTGCACGGCAGATAATGAAACAGTATCGAATAGCCAGACAGCTTCAAGGGGCTCCCACAATTCCCTTCACCGCAATCTCTGGGCTACCTTGCAGAGCCGCAAACAATGGCGTAAGATTAGCCCCAAGAACCACGTGGGGGTCAGTACAAGAGCTCCCAGTGCAAACAAGGACGGTAAGACCGCATGCGGCACCAGCTTGTTCGTCGTGTGTTTGCCGGCGATGGATACGGAAGAATAACACCTTTTCGCCACTATCGAGGCGGTCTGTTTCTGGCTGGAGGGAAGAGTGTGCGAGCGCTCTGTTCCTTGACCGTCTCCACGCAGTTATACGAGCAGGCGCCTCCCACAGTCCAACGTCGAGCACAGCTGAGGCCTTCGACCTGTCTGCGAAAAGGTCTCCAGAAGACGTTGGCCGCACACCAAAGCCTCTTAGAGACAACTGCGGTCTATTTCTTCATTCAAAAAAATAAAGAGAGAGAGACAATGCTCGCTTTAAATGCCTAAGGTACACCCTTCCGTCGGGTGTAGCACGTATTATGTTGTTACAGCTCGCGAGAAATTTCAAGTGAAAATAAAAACGTCACACCGGAATGCGAACTGCGCCAAGTCGGCGAATGGAGGAGCAGTTTCAAGTGACGTTAAACATAATGTAGACGTACAGACTGCTTAAGTCGGATACAGCTCAAGGACGAAATAGTAAATGCGCTTCAAAGGACGCTCCCTCCAGCCAGTCGTCGACCAACTGCCACAATGGCAAGGACACCTGGTAGCGGCCGTTGCAGGTGAAATGAGGTTGATTGCGGCGTCACGAGAGTAGATCGGCCCATTGGCTGGAAGGTCTCCTTTGAGCGGCGTTTGCCGGTTCGTTCTTGAGCTGCATCCGACTGTTACGCTTTAATATCTGTAGCTCGGACAAGGAATACCCCTGTCGCAAGGCCACCGGGTAGAGCACTAACCTTTTTAAGCGAGCGTTCTACCACGGGCATGCATACCCGTGCAAATTTTTACCGCTATTTCGTCTCGCGATAATGCCACCTTGTGCCATAAAAAAAAAGTGCGGCTGATATTATAATTCGGTTTTAGCAGCGTACTACCATGCTAAGCAGAATTTTATCGCCATTCACTTGCCACCTTTGTGTGAGTAATCCCCAAACTGCATTTACAAACGTTTGTTAAGATCTCCTATGCTTGCGCGAAGCGGTCATCCAGCCTAGAAGTTCTCGTGCAGATTCGCCAAAACTGCCTATCGCCGATCGACCTCAAGACTGGCACCGACCGAGTCGCAAGTCTAACGGCGCCAACGAGCTTCCGAGTAGCTCACGCTTCTGGCGGGAAAATGAACTCCAGTGCTTAACTACTTGCAACGAGCGCGAGTTCGTACATGTCTACCGTCAAGTCTATCGTCAATACTTGCCTTAAGTCTAGCTCACTGACCATCAAGCAACACTATACGACCCATATGAGACCGACCGCACCACGCCACGCGGCGCGCGAAAATGCTACGACATGCCGAGCTTATCTGCCCGCGAGCTATAATGCAACGCAAACACCCAAGGAGAACCCTAGGCTTGACACCGCCCCAGGAGCGGCGGCTGGCGCGGCAAGTGGCACGGCGCGATATCGCATTCCGTTGTGTTATGAAACCCTACAGAGTTCCAACCCTCTTCCGTTCCGGTGTCCCATCGTTTTCCGAGCATTTCGGCCACATTCCGGCAAAGACGTGCCAAGTAAGCGAGCTTCTGTCCTTTAGACACGACGTTGAAAGTCCCCTTTCGGGCGCTACTAAAAACACAGCGAGTTAAGTGGGATTATCGAGTGCAAATGACCGGCCACCAGTAGCGGCGCCTGATTTCGACCTGGCCACAGAGATAACGCAAGCTGTCGATAGAGGTCTTGCCGGTTCTGTACTCCCTAAGTGTTGGCTACGAAATATATGCTGCACCGTAATCAATACATACATGCAGATAGGTGTCGATAACCGCGCAAAACACACTCGCCTTGCTCCAAGGGGGCGGTGCTGCCCCGTTCGTGAGACCCTTGGAGCCGGACACGGGCGAACGGTCTTTTATCCTAGAGATACACGTGTACCTTCCTCTTGAAACTAATGACATTCAAATAAATCAGCCCTTATCCTGTAGCGACTGAAGGAGGACGTCACGGGGTGTGCAGCTACCCAATGCGTGGCGTTTGCGGGCTGTTTCTTTTTCTTTGAAGAGACGAGGCACTCGAACGGTGGACATCTTGACGAAGGCCACTTCCATTATTGGATGGCCTTTCTATCTACGGGACTTCTGAGAATCCTGAGTGCGGGCCAATGAGCTCCAGTATCGCATCGAGCCTTCAGCAGAGCGGGCAGCACAGATAAATATCCCTGACTGTCATTCTTACGCACGTAGCTGGCGGCAGCCATGCTAGAAAAAACTACGACATTCGCGGCCCGGTCAAGAGGGCAGAAGGAGAACCGAGATACACGGAAGGCTTTCGCGAATTATAACCAGCACAATGGGAGGCCCCCCGTGTCGCGATGAACTTATCGACAAGAGAGGCGTGTCGCTATAATACAGTCGAGCCTCGCTATAACGAAACGGTTTATAGCAAAATAATGAATATAACGAGTGAATAGATATTCCCCTTGTAAATTCCCATTGAAGACCATATGCATGTGATATCTCGTTCTTACGGGGCAAAATTTTATTACAAACGGACATAACGAATAGTAAAATAACCCCACTAGTCATTTCGCACTGAGTATACCGATGTGTTAGCTATTCGGTGCGGCAAGTTGAAATGACCGCGCATAACCCGCAATACAAATCACTGATCAAAAAATGTGCGCAAAACTTTGCCCGCATGGAGAGTTATTCCGCCCGATTCATCGGCGTCGGCGCGACAAGATTTTCACGCCGGCGTGCCCGTATTGGTAAAAACTTGGATGTATACGCGCGCCCCGCTGCGTCCCGACAGAGTTGGAACTTCGCAGGGTCTTCCTGTGACCGCCTTGCAGCGAGCGTGCCGTGCTTCTCAGGGACCGTGTGCAGCGTATACAGTTCTGGTCAGCGTAGTCGCGCAGCTTTCCTTGGCCGTTCGGCCGTGCGTTCGGCGAGTTCGGCGCGGTTATCGATGTATACCGCTGGTTTCGCGAAAGCCAAACTGAGTGACATAAGACGAATGCGCAAAACGATTCCCGTTCGCCAAACGGCAGTAATGACAGGACGACTTAAAAGAACGTCTTGCTGGGCAAGTCCCGCGTCTATATGCCTTGTGTCTGTTTTCGCGCCTGTAACCAAAGATGACAGGACCACTGATAGCCTTCAGTCTGGCGTTTCCATTTTCCACCACAAGACGATGCTGTCGTGCGGTGAAGCCGTATAATGGCGCTGTTGCGACCCGCGTGCTCATGCGCCATGAGCGGAAGACAGCCAAAACGGGCAGTCGCGATGGGTTTTCCGCCACGCGTCCCTTTTTACAGCGTTTGTATCGGCTGCAGTGCCAAGAAAGCGGGGCTAAATATTGGGAACATGCCTTTCTGTCCTCTACGTCCTCATTCCCTCTGGACCCGTTTTCTAGGCGCTGAAGCCAATGCGGTAGGCGGAAGAAACGGGTGCGCGTTGGCAAGGCTGATGTATTCGGTTGGCGCACCCATTTTAGGCCGCATCGGGGGCGCTCGCTGCGTGTGTCTAAGACAGCCTTGGAGGATTATTGTTGTAGAGGGCGCAGCGAGGACCGGTTTTGATTGGTTTAGGATGCACCGTCACATTTGGTCATTCAAGAATGCTAGCCACAACGGTGCTCAGCACATCTTGGCGGGAAACTAAACACCAGTTATGTTTGCATTGGCCTGCATGGTGCTATATATATATAAGCCCGTTATCATGCAACAGCTGCGGCAAAGCTCCCATACGGGTATAATGAAGAAATAGGGGCTGCATAAGGGAATGTTTTCATTTTTTTTAATTTGTAGTGCCAATCAATGGGAGAATAATGATTCTCCCATTGATTGGCACTACAATTTAAAATAATGGAAACATTCCTCTATGCACTTTGGCTTTTGTGACTGTTGGCTTCCTTCATATGTTTGTCAAACGAGCCCCTCATTTCATTTGCCTTATATATATATATATATATATATATATATATATATATATATATATATATATATATATATATATATATATATATATATATATATATATATATATATATATATATATATATATATATATGTATATATATATTAACGCAAGTCGATCGACTGAAATACCTCTTATAGCATGAGGGGACTTGGACGTTCCTCCATCTGCTGGTACCGAAGCCACAGGGTTGCGACTGGGTCGCAAGGGGCAGCGCTGAAATAAATCTGTTTCAGAGCTCACACATCCCGGAAAGTTTTGCTGCCGACTGTACATGGGGGCGCTCTCGAAAATATGGACCCTCCAGGCACATGGTGAGTGTGAACGTGGGAGCGAGTTAAATAAAAGGTCCCTTTTTCGCCACTGGGGAATGGCAAAAGGTCTCGGAGTTTCCAGGCTATACAATGATTCATGATCTTTTTTTCTTGCACTGACGTCAGCAAGCTTTTGTTTTAAGATATGAATGCGCTGTGCTGTCCGCTGTCCCTCGGCGACAGCCACACACATGGCCGATTCGCGCAGGAGCCGCGGTCCATCGATCTGTATAGCGCTGTATCATCCGCGTGGTTTCAAAGCCTCCGAATGGGTAAACTGATGCTGGCCAATTGCGAAGCGACGGAACTATGGTCCGTTCAGAGTTCGACACCTCGCGTAAACTCGGCTTCAAAGGCGGAGCAAGCCTTCGGGTCTCGCGCATAAGGAAAAAAATGTTCTAATTATGTTTTGCTTCCCCTAAAGTTCGCACAACACACCAGGGGCGAAAGCATCGGCAAGCGGCGCACTACGCCGCCCCGTTCGCCCGCGAAGGCGGAAGAGGGAAAACAAACAACACAAACTCGGCGCAGCTGCCGGACAGCTGACGGCACGCGCCGTCGACGCCCGACAGCGACAGGCGTGTGACAGCGCTCCGCGTACGCCACTTTTCCCCGTATGACGAGCTGTGGGACGTTTCGAAAATTTCACTGCACCCCGCCCGCCAGAGTGGCGCACTCCAAAGCCCGCACCCATCACGGGTGGCAGGCAGCACAGGCGGGCCTCCAGAAGTGTCCCGACGTACACGAGGCAGACCAGCCGGAGAGGGAGGGGGGATGTCAGCGAGAGAGAGAGAGAGAGAGAGAGAGATGTGGTCGGGAGGATAGCCAGCGGATATCAGCGGCACACATGAATGAAACACCAGGGCCCGCATTTTGGGAAGGCAAACTTCCCAATTCCTTTTACGCCTTCTTGCCATTGGCCGGTACCGCATTTTACCGTCACCGACAGGTGACACTGCTCGCTACAATCAACAATTTCACTACGGGCGGCATTGAACAGTGGCGGCGAAACGCAAGACAGAATAGCGGAAATAACTGCAACAAAATACGGCGCCAAGAGGCAGTATACACAGTCGGCACGCCACCGTCCACCCTTACATCACCTAGGCTTTTTTTTTCCTTTTTTTTAAGCGCTACCAAGGGTTTGCAACAATACGACATTCCGGGAACACGAGCGCGTGTTGTTATTCAGTTCCTACTCGTTTCGAAACTTTGGTATTTCGCTTTTTCCAGCACTCGCAGGTGGCCGAATACTCCGTCGTAAGACGATAACTAGACTCGAGGTTAAGAGCTAGCTGCGTTTGCATCACTATAGCGTGTGATTCACAGCTGGAGAATTAAACTTAAATTTTCCGCTTTCTTCCCCTATTACACAGGAGCATAATCGACCAAACTTTCAGCAGTAGAGTGCAGCTGCTTCATTATAAACAAACTTTGTCGTCACTACACGACAAACAAAAAAGTGATGAGGTCATTTCGCGCTCGGTCGCTGGCGTATACCGCATGCCTCATGCGCTCGCTCGCTGCAGCATGTTAGCTGGCATGCAGCCAAAATGGTGCGCTTCAATTTCTTTCCACGTGCGAACAGCGATACGTGTTTCCAACGGTGTAAGCCCTGCATATACAGACTAATCTGAAATTTTTGCCTTAGTCGTAAAGAGTAACCGCCAATGTCATTCTTTCGCAACTGCTTGAGGAAACAATATTACGTGCCAAATTCAATTCGAAGACACTCTTCTCCGTACATTTGTTTTCGTATTACGCCCTTTTCCTTTTCGCAATTCACCTCAATAGTCTGTGTCCTTGTAATGGCGGAACAGAATAATAATAATTGGTTTTTTGGGGAAAGGAAATGGCGCAGTATCTGTCTCATATATCTTTGGACACCTGAACCGCGCCGTTAGGGAAGAGATAAAGGAGGGAGTGAAAGAAGAAAGGAAGAAGGAGGTGCCGTAGTGTAGGGCTCCGGAATAATTTCGACCACCTGGGGATCTTTAACGTGCACTGACATCGCACAGAACACGGGCGCCTTAGCGTTTTTCCTCCATAAGATATTTAAAACGCTGCCAGTGTGGTTTTCTAAGTGTCCCCTGGTTCCCGTGACAGTACTACCTGCACCTGTCGATCGCTCGCATGCGTGTTCAGTACTTTATCCTCGTCGTCCACCGATGTCCTGTGACGCCACTATTAGGGCAAATTTGTGCAACGTCGTGAAACCGACTTAACTATTATCAAACACTACAAGAAAATGGGGTTTAATATCACTATCATACGTGTTAATTTTCTTCGCACTACTAAGCTTGAGGACGTCACGTGATGCTCTCGTTTTTGGTTTACAGCGACAGGGTGGGTGGCATCGGCGTCGTACTCCGTAACTGCCGCCACCTATCGGCCGATAAGAGCCTTATCCATACTGGACCGCGGATCGCACTCTCGACGATATGCCCTCTGGGGTTTGTGTGGTTCAGGTGAGACAGTAGGAGCGACCGCTCCCACTGCTTCGCCCTGGAAGAGGGTGAAAATGCTGGAAGCATTTGTCCTTCCTCCTTCCTCGTTAAGAGGCAGTCAGACAGACAGTAAGCGCAGGAGGCACGTTCTAGTGAAAAAACACCACGTGTGAAGCACAAGCGAGCACAAGACAGCGGTAGGATATTTAAATGCCAACAACTGCTTATTATTTACCCTTTGTAAGTCTTACCTGTGTGTTTGAGACGCACAGGCAGTTCCAATATGAAAGCAGAAGGTCAGCTCGAACACAACGAATTGTGTTGTCACTTCTGCAATGAAACTGGAAATGCCTCGTGGGAACTCTCCATACTGAGAAAAAATAGTTCGAACAGTGAAAAAAAGTGCGCTTTTCCCCCTCACCCAAGTAGAAATAATTGGATGAGTACGGATAACGAGTTTCTTTACATGCTGGAGCTAACTAAAGACAGTGTCTGCTTATCCTGTAACCTTTATTCTCTTGTTGTCTCCCTTTTTTTTTCCTTCTGACAATCTTTCTACTCTAGGCCTTTTATTTCCTATGATGTGACCGCCTTCAATGTATAGCAGTTTCTACGGCAGCCACCTCCCATTTTCCTTCTTTACCAAATAAACCCCTATTACCTACGGGGCAGAAACGTGGAGGCTAACGAAAAGGATTCACCCTAAGTTAAGGGCAACGCAGCGAACTATCGAAAAGAAAATGATAGGTGTAACGTTAAGAGACCAGAAAAGGGCAGAGTGGGTGAGGGAACAAACACGAGGAAGAAATGGGTTTGGGTAGGGCATGTAACGCGAAGGTCGTCAAGGGTAACAGACTGGACACCAAGAGAAGGCAAGCGTTGCAGGGGGCGGCAGAAATTTAGGTGGGCGGATGAGACTAAGAAGTTTGCGGAGATAGGGCGGCCGCAGCTGGTACAAGAACGGGTTAATTGGGGAGATATGGGAGAGGGATTTGCCCTGCAGAGGGCGTAGCCAGGTTGATGATGATGACGATGACGACGACCATCCCCGGCAGCACGGAAGCCACAAACGCGCACGAACCGAGCACACCACGCGCCTTTAATGCCTACACGTGCGCCAGTTACGTGTCGGGTCGCCCCGCTTAGTCTGGAGAGAACGGCGAAAAACTGAAGTCAGTCACGTGCTCGCTGCACAAAATGTTTGCAGTTACCACGAGCATAGGCAGCCAGACAGGCTGTCCGCGCGCGGGGCCTGGACACTGAACGTGGCAGCAAGAGATCGATAACCTACGCGGTGTGCGCGGCAATGTTTGCTGCTTTGCCTTTGTCGTTGCCGTAAAAGCGGTAAACATCTGGCCGCCAGAAGGGCTCGAGTGGCCGCAACAGGAAGGTGCTGTAGAAACAAACCGCTACTGCGCACCGCACGGTCACGCGGTGAGGAAATTTTTGAGCCTCTTGCAATTGGCAATTGCAGCCGCGTCCAAAGCACACACTAAATTGACGCAGTGTATCCTTGTATTAATGTTGCGCCGTTATTTTTTCTTCTTTCCACAACGACGCCTGCCTGAGGGAGGAAAGACCCCAGAGCCTCTGAAACCTATCAGGATGTACGAAGTGTCCAAATAAAGTCTGACACAACTTTTTTTTTTACCTGGTCTCTTGACCAAAGGCACGTTTGACAAAAACAATAACAATCCGCTCAACAGAGCATCCCAGGACGTTCTTTAATTTCAGACCACGTCCCTGTGGGCACTTGCCCGCTGACCACTTCAGTCGCACAATCAACGCTTACTTGCTGACTGCGCACACTTGCAACTGTCCTATCCAGGCTGCCGCGACCGCGGAAAAAGCGTGCTGGCGGCGGGGAAGGGCCGTCAGCCCTCGTCGCGTTCGAGCACAACATAAGTGACGTCAACCTACATGTGCCATCCTCTGGATGATGATAATAAGACAAAGACAGCATGAGAAGCGGTAAGGGAGGCTGGTTACTTTTCGAAAAAACAGTACATATGCACTGCATGCTTGCCGTATTTACTCGCGTAAAGAACCCGCTCTTTCTCCCCCAAACAATGTTTCGAAATGTAGCCGATGCGTTAATTACGCGCAGTGAAATATTCAGAAAAATGGCACAAAACCTAAGCTAGTGGGCTAAACACTCCACTAGGAGCGACTAAAATTCTAAATAAAATAAAAGGCACTCTTCAGCAGCACGGTTTCCGCGCTCGAGAGCATAGAGAGCAAGTTTTATCTTATTCCCGCACGTAAAACTCGCGTAGCGGACTATTCTCTCCAGAAAGCACAACTAGAGTTTACTATAGCCCAACCTAACACCTTCAGGGAAAAGCCCAACCGCAGCAAGTTGCTAAAATTATTAATATGACAGATTAAACAGAGAATCCTTTGGTTACCTGGCGTGGTCTCTCTAAAAAAATAATAATAATAATAATAATAATTTATTCTCGGACTGGCTGTTGTTCTCGTAGGGTGAGAAATAGTGGTCTAGAAATTTTACAAACGTATGGCGCTTTGTGGTACTGCGTAGTTTTTTCGGCTTTGTAACAAGGGCGCCTGTTAGCCTTCACTGTTTTCCGCAGATTGCGCACCATAGAAAGGGGTCTGTTTATTACGCGAGAGGAATAAATTCTACTTTTTGATCGCTCAATTAAGGGGTGCGTTCATTATGCGAGCGAGTTTATTGCGCTCTAGAACGTTCAGCGGAGCAAATGTTGGCACGTCTATATTCGATCCTCGCACCCAATTTCTCTTCCTGAAAAAAAAAAAAACACGGTGTCCGAAGGTTTCCGAATCTTTTTTATATTCCTACGTGGAGGCCTTTACAAGACAACAGCAAAATTTCACAAGGTGCGTGTGCTTGCGAGCAAAGTTACTGCAGCGCTGCCTTCGACGCAGTAGCCTGGCACTGACACTAATGAACAAAACGTGCCCACCCTCTGATATTGCAGGCATGTGCACAAACTATTTTTTTTTCTCCCTTTTCACACATTAAACTTTCTCTCCCAACTGTACAGCACAAGGTCAACGGAAACTAGAGAGAAAACAAATTGGACAATACTTCAGCCGTAACTATTAACAAGAAATGAACCTCAGGGCATGCAATACTCAGGCTTGAAAGCCGTAGGTCTATTCTAATTTCAGAGTATCTTAGTTGGCTTGGTCTTAGTGGCGGGCTCCGGGTATAATTTCGACCACCTGGGGTTCTTTAACGTGCACGGACATATCGCATAGTACACGGGTCTCTAGCATTTGGCCTCAATCGAAATGCGATCGCCGCGACCGGGTTCGAAGCCGCGAATTTCGGGTCAGCAGCCGAGCACCATAACCAAGATACCAAGAGAAGTCAAAAATGCGATGAGGTGCGACCGAAGGTCATATGGAGTGGCAATCTTTGGAAATTTGCTAGTATAATAACACGAGAAGAAGGAGGTCGCGTAGGAAGGTGCCTCTATACTGCAGTTGGCTCAACCCATGCTGACTGTAATGATATGATGTGGGCGACGGTGAATAATCCTTTTCGTACAGCATGCCCTCGACAGTGTTTTCGTCAGGGAGACCGATTCCGTACTTTCGACGCAGAAGTCGCACACCGTAGATAACCGTTGGCCCAATACAACAGACATCCTTCAGATTTCGCCTTCCGCCGCGTCACATGCAGTGGCACATGTCCAGTGTAACTAAATGAACATCTGACTTTCTGTCATTAAATCTGTCCCCACTGTCACGTTCCGCTTCCTTTCTTCTTTCCTACAGCATACGCACGAGTTGATGAGCACCCATGGATGCTGGCGCACTGTGAAGTTCCCACACACGCACGTACACACATACACACAAACACGAGCGCACGCTCACACAAGCAGGCACAGGCACACCAGTCTCCTGCCGACTTCACACAGCAAACAAGTTGGCAAGGACCACTCGATGAAATTCTGACGAAGCCCTTCTCCCCTGTACGAGTTCCACTCGTGGTCAACATGAAACCCTGCGTTGCAGAAACTCCCCACTCACCTCAGGTTCAGTGTAAGGTGTTCTCGGAACGCGACCCGCTTTAATTTGACCATGAGCGCGCGACAAACACCGAGACGACACGTCCGGTACCTGTGCCACACACTGCATCCGCAGTGAGAGGCAGCGGAGCGCTCTGCGGTGCCTGCGTGGGAGAGGAAGTGACTCAGGGGACGCGCTCGAAGGCAGGAGGGAGGGACAAGGACCCCACGGTGCAGCCAACAACTGCGCGCCCGAGCTCGGGGCGCGTGTCGTGGAGCGCCGTCGGCGCTTCCCGCAGTACAGCTGCGCAGACCGCATCAGCCCGCAGCTGTGCTCATCCACATACTGGGGCACAAATGATGCTACGCGTCGACGCACACATGCTAATCGCTGCACGTATATAGTGACTGACGGACCGCGCACGCTTTGTGGGCGCACAAAAGGCAATCAACAAAGCGGAAGAATCAACAATGATGGCTGATACCACTGCATCAGTACATGAAGACTATTAGCGGGCCCAGCAGCACGACAGAAAAGGTTAGGCTATGCATGGTATGTGGGGTTTAACGTCCCAACGCGGTACGTGGGGGCTATGAGAGAGTACAGAGAGCTTGATTCGAAATAATTTGAGCCATCTGGGACACTTCTACAAGCACTGACTTCGCACAGTACACGTGCACATTTTGCATTTTACTTCCATCGAAATGCGGCCGCCGCAGCCGGGATTCGATCCCGCTACCTCGGGCTCAGCAGCCGAACGCCACATCCTGTGAGCCACCGCGGCGGGTAAAGGCAAATGTTAGGTCGGGGTGTTGGCAGACCCTTGCACAGATGCGGCCAAAGCATTTGGACGTCGGAACTCATTCCACTAAGTAGCAGGAAGTCTCGGACGTCCCTCGAACGCACCTCAGACGCCGCTATAGCTCCGAAAAGACATACAACGGTTTATGGTTTATGGGGGTTTAACGTCCCAAAGCGACTCAGGCTATGAGAGACGCCGTAGTGAAAGGCTCCGGAAATTTCGACCACCTGTGGTTCTTTACCGTGCACTGATATCGCACAGTATACGGGCCTATAGAATTCCGCCTCCATCGAAATTCGATCGCCGCGGCCGGGATCGAACCCACGTCTTTCAGGCCAGCAGCCGAACGCCATAAAACGTCAGCCACCGCGGCGGCAGAATACATACTCTCCCTGAAGCACATATGCGGCCCGATAAAACGCGCGCACTATCAGCATCGATTCCGCCGCTGATGGAAGAACGGCATCCTCGCTTTTTCTTGATAAACTTGCACCAATAACGAATCCTGCGACAAAAAAAAACGCAGTTTCCGAATCGACTCCAGATTGTACAAAGATGCAAGCCGTGAAGTTTTTTTTTTCTCCTAAACTTCGAGCGCCTAGTTGGTTGCTTGGCCAAAGGTTGCACAAGAGAAATCGGCAACCGCTAGCCACGTGAGAGACACCCGACAGGTGATGCAGACACTGGACAGTGTCAGAATTCCTTTTTGCGCACACAAAAACGACACGGTAAGGACGAGAAAGACAGGACGAGGAAAGACAGGACGAAACGCAAGTCCGCTAGCTAGGAAAAAAGAATTCTGAGAATGGACTAACCCAACAACGCATATCACTGGATCACTTAACAATGACAACGTGATGGCGTATAGGCTACGGCGTCGCAAAGCCGCTATGCATCCGGACTTGAAAGAGACTGTCTCAAGGACGCAGACGCGTGACCAGAGTGCGAAAATAAAAATTAGAGGATGCTCATTACAGAGGTCCTACAGACCGAAGCTGAATGTAAAGTTGTGCGTAAACGTATGCAGTCTTTTTTGTTGATGTTTCGTGAGATGGCTCCCATGCTGGTTTTCCGCGAGGTTCTTGTGCTCCGGCCACGCGCGTCGCATACGAGCGAAAAGCAGCTCCAAATCAAGCGCCCATTGCAAGATTTGGATTAAGGGCGCGTCTTGTGTCGTCGATGACCGAGAACGAGTCGTGCGCAGGGCTCGACGTTACAACTTGACACTGCTGTTGAAGAAGAGCGCAATGCTTCATCAAACGAAGGCCCCGCCTGCTGCCTTTTGGTGTTGTTTTCTTATTCCGCACTATGCAATGTGCAAGCTGTAAAGCCACGAACACAGGAAACGAGGGGCCCAATTAGGCGTTCGTGGGCGATGAAGTCATTTCATCGTGGCTGCGACAGCTGCGAGAGCTAGCGCCAGATGCATTGCCGAGTCCTAGTGCGCGGATGCAGAAAGACGTCCACCGTCTCCTCGCAAACAGCGCGTCCGGTGTCCTAAAGATGGCCTTGCGAGCGCACGCCGCCGCCGCAATCGACGCCAGTCAGCCCTCGCAAAAGAAGGGTATAGCGTTACCACGTACCGCCACAGTAGGGTGCGAACTGAGATCGTGCAGTTCCTTGCTGGCTCGGTAATGGTAGTGCCGCAGCGATATGCTAAAACGTTCAACTGCATATAATGCTTCACGATAGCGGCAACGGAACATAACGTTAAGCTTTTCTAAAACTCTCTAATGCTCAAGCCTGACATACAAATGCGAAGCAGCCCAACAGGTAGGCTTAATGAACTACGAAGTCATAACCAGGCCACCCGTCGGGTATGGTTCAGCGGTGCGTTGCACTATACTGAGCCCAAGGTCGCATGCAGGATCGATCCCAGCCGCGGAGGAGCAATTCTGGTGGAGGTTAATGCAAAACACGCCCGTGTACTCAGATTTCTGTGCACGCGAGAAGGACCGCGAGCGGGAAAAATCAATCAGGGGTGACGTGGAGAGCTTCAGAGACGCTGCCTCGGCTTCTGCACGCAGAAATGCATGAACTGCTATTCGCTGAACCATGCACGTGCGGTGCGGGCAAGCGCCAACTCTTGCGGAAGCCAAACGGGAAAAACAAAAAGGACCAAAAACAAGGCGTCTCGTGGGAGGACAGCGAACGCGTCGTCGCCGCCGGCCGTCAAAGGTGCGCGGCGCCCGCTGACGAAAGGTTGGCAAGGCTTCTGTGCTACACACGCGGGGGCCACGCACACCGCCTTCGCCAATGTAAATCCCAGCGGGGCGTGATGGATGGGCGAGCGCGGAGCAGACGCCGCGAGAAATGCCCTCCTCCGACGTCAGACGACGCGCACTTCCAAGGACGGCGCTAATGCTGGGGAGAGGAGCCGAAATCGCCTTCGCGATCAGGGTCCCGCTCTGAGCACATGGCGGGCCATGTGATCGAAATAGGCGCGGGGCTCGAAATTCCCGGCAGCTATACGGGGACACGTACGTGGCACGCATGGCGGCTTGGTAAACTTTCTCAAACGAAACAAACTGTCACCGGACGGACGGCAGAGGTCGCAACCTCTGGCGTCGCTTTTGAACGCGGAAGTGAGCGCGTCGCCGTCTGGCAAGCAAGCCCATCTCGATCTCTAATTTCAGCACTCGCTTTCTCAGTTCGCAACTTGATTCTTCACATTATTTCCATTGGTACACCCTTCCGAATTTTCACCTGTTAACCAGCACACCCCAAGCAACACAAATTCTGATGCTGGTTCGAACCCGACCGCGGCGGCTGCGTTTTCATGGAGGAAAAACGCTAAGGCGCCCGAGTGCTGTGCGATGTCAGTGCACGTTAAAGATCCCCAGGTGGTCAAAATTATTCCGGAGCCCTCCACTACGGCACCTCTCACTTCCTTTCTTCTTTCACTCCCTCCTTTACCCTTCCCTTACGGCGCGGTTCAGGTGTCCAACGATATATGAGACAGATACTGCGCCATTTCCTTTCCCCCCCAATAACCAATTATTATTATTATTATGCTACTATTGCTGACAGGAAGAAAAAAAAAAGGAAAGTGCACGGGCCTGCCTACTGGCTCAAGCCGAGCCACGCTGGCTACCGCGTGCTGAAAGTAGGAGTGTTAAAGGATAGGAGAGTAAAGACAGAAAGAAAAGGCGCGCGCTAATATGCCCCGGGCCGATCCCGGAGGCAGTGCAATACCGGGCCGACCCGTGCCACAGTGCTTCAAGCCAAGCACTCCGCCATATTCCAAAAATAAGTTTAATATCTTTGGTCCAAGGACCCGCAGCAGATATTAAATCATGTATCAGATATCATGCTCCTCCTCGTCACTTCCCCCCAGACAATTGTAATGCTTCTGCCTGGTGACGTCACTTCTCCTCAGCCAATGGGGATAACTTTACGACCGACGACGTATTTTGGCCTCATAGGCCTTCTAGTCATATATATATATATATATATATATATATATATATATATATATATATATATATATATATATATATATATATATCACCGGAAGTGATTTTTTGGCAGCTGATTGATCATTATAATATAAAGCTACCAGAAATTGAAAAAGTCAAAAAGTGTGAATTAAATCCTGTAATGTTTTTTCAATTTCTCGTGACTATCACACACACACACACACACACACACACACACACACACACACACACACACACACACACACACACACACACACACACACACACACACACACACACACACACGTGTGTGTGTGTGTGTGTGTGTGTGTGCGTATATGGCGTATTCAAACCGGAGATCCGCGGTAACCGGGGAGCGTGTTTTAATGCTGCGATTTGAATTCAGATCCTGAGGTCTGATTGGACTGCGACGC
The DNA here is from genome assembly GCA_030143305.2 of Amblyomma americanum. Taxonomy (NCBI): domain Eukaryota; kingdom Metazoa; phylum Arthropoda; class Arachnida; order Ixodida; family Ixodidae; genus Amblyomma; species Amblyomma americanum. The sequence continues at coordinate 49,361 of JARKHS020001483.1, read as the reverse complement.
CCTAGACAGTAGACTCCCTAAGCACCTTGCTCCGCGGATCAGTTCGGATCGCAGACTGGATTACGTCGTTAGTCTATAGACAATATCCCTAGGCAGCATGAAATATCCCCAGGCCTAGGGTTGGCAGTACTGCTTGCGGCAATGTTCTCCTACAAGTGACGTAAATGTCCTTTTTTCTTTCTTCTCTTTTCCTCGTGAATTGTGATCGTCGTCGTTGCAAGCGCGTCGTCTTGTGCGTCACGCTGTGCGCGCCCGCACCCATAAGAAACTGAGCCGCGTGAAACACACCCTCCTCCCTGCCTCGTGCCATCGCAAGCTGCACTGGGCGCAGCCCTTCCGCAGCGGCATGTGTTGCCTCCTTCCTGCCGCACAACTGCAGCGGCTGCTCGATTTTGATTACCTCCGCTTCTTAACAGCCCGCGTCAATAGACGCACCTCTTGCCGGCCTTTTTAAGAGGGAAGCGAGAGAGAAAGGGAAAATTGCCCAGTGTTTACGCTCAGCTGCGTAATGCACGAAACTCGGCAAAAGCTCGAAGGATGATACTCGGCGATGCGTTATTAGAGCGCAGCTGTTATGGTCGGAATTACTGCTATAGAATGCAGAAGTTTTGGAAGTATATTCAAATCATAAGTGAAGTATGCAAGAAATTTGATTCAGACATTTCACACATATATGCTCGGCCATTTTTTTCTTTTCGTGTTTTTTTTTATTTATGAATCGAAGCGCATCTTATTTTCGAGTAATGCCCTTCGGAGTGACGAAGGTTCACCTCAAAGTCCATGAAATGAAAGGGGCAACTCCGGGGGATTTTCAAAAATTTTGAGTTGGGCATTCTGAGGTCGATATGTATGGGCACATGAAGGGAAGGTCCACATACGAAGACAGATGACTGACATGTTTTTTTGACATCAGCGAAATAAAAGTGAAAATTGAACTGAATTCTGAAAGGCGTAACGTTCTCAGCAGTACAACGCCACGACCACTGAATCACTGCAGTCTTTCTCAAGCTGGTTGAAATCCTTCAATGGTTGACATCTCAAAGAACCCCCCCCCCCCCCCTCCCCAAATGTTGTTGCACATGCAAGCGACAGAGCGGCGCAGCGAATAATTTCCAACTTGGAACTTCGTCGCTCTGGCCATTCGAGCCGGCGAGGCCGCTCTGAAGAGGTTTGTGCATCGCGGTGGCAGAATTTGCGAGAGTTTTCGCTTGCATGTGAAACAGGCTTAACCTGCAGAAAGCAAAACGGCACCCATTTTTCTCCATAAAAAGTTTGTGCCCGCACACGCTAGCCAATTGCGGCGGCCGAAGAGAACCTGTTTCGCATCGCGTGCTTTTGCCTCGTAAATGTTCGCAGGTAGTGGTAGCGATATCGGCAGCGACACATTGGCATAGCCTCAACAGTGCGACTACTTTCGCCGCGCTCCGCACCCTCAGCTAGCGGACATATGCAAAGCGATGGTGAAGCCCGAATGAATTAAATGCGAAGTACATGCATGTGCGAAAGTGGGGACAATCAATACGGCCGGAAGCCGCATAATTCATTCTGGACTTGAACTCATTAGCGCATGAGGAAAAAGCGGCCGGATATATATATATATATATATATATATATATATATATATATATATATATATATATATATATATATATATATATATATATATATTGCCGCGAATATTTGCAGTGTTTATTCGTTTTTCAAATCTGCCGCGACACCACCTTATCACTTTGTTTGCGACGCAAGACGCGACTAGATTTATCTCGATTGATCGCAGCCAGGCAAAGCTGATTCTACGTTGTTCCGGAATGTTCTAGTAACTTTGCGCCCTTTATCTCGAATGTTCGCTATCAGCTTTAAATTGAGCACGGCCGACAGCGGCGGGCATTCTGTTCGACGACCGCCGAGCACGCTTGTCGCTTCGCCGCCGCCGAGTGATTCAGTCCATTTTGGGTGCAAGTCAGCCCAATAAACAGTTCTTTTAGAAGATCCTTTCGTCCGTCTTCATCGCTGCTTCGACTGCCGACACCACTACGTGACATCTGGTGGAGGTGCGGGGTAGCCTTCCATGTTCCGGACGCCCCCTTCAAGTCGTGAAGCCAGCCCTGAGCGCTTCGCACCCGAGGACGAGCCAGCAGCTCAGCGAGCCAGCCGACGTCTCCAGGGAGAGGAGCCTGAGTTCGGGAAACTGCCGGACCGCACAAGACAGCGAAAAGACGCGGCTACGAGCACCGCAATCTCGCCGAAGATGTCGACACCGATTATACTGCAGCAGCCGCGGGTGCCGCCAACTTTCAATGGATCCCTAGGCGAAGACCCTGAAGAATGGTTGGATCAATTTGAGCGCGTGGCGTCATTCAACAAGTGGGATGATGCGGAAAAGATTGGACACGTGTTTTTCTCATTGGATGGCTCCGCACGCACGTGGTACGAAAACTACGAGTCGTCCCTTACGACATGGGAGCTATTCAAGAGAGAACTATTGAAGGTATTTACCAGTGTCGTGAGGAAAGAAAGAGCCGAACGACTCCTCGAGTCCAGGATCCAGCTTCCGAATGAGCCCGTCCGCAGCTACGTCGAGGAGATGAAGCGCCTATTTCGCCGCGCCGATCCCGGGATGACCGAGGAAAAGAAAGTTCAGTTCTTAATGCGCGGCGTAAAAGAACAACTCTTTGGCAGCCTCGTCCGTCAGCCGCCAAAAACGGTCGAGGAATTCATGCAGGAAGCCTGCACGATTGAGAAGACCCTCGACGTCCGAGCTCGGCAGTACAACCGCCCTTCCTCTGCCTATGCAATCCGTTCGGACACGCCGGCCACCACCAGCGACAGCTTGCGGGACGTTATCCGCGAAATCGTCCGAGAGGAGCTACGCCGATTACTGCCATCCTCCCCACAGCCACAATCATCGACTCTGATGGACGTGGTACGAGAAGAAGTGCAACAGGCACTTGGCACCCCGACGGCCACAGAACCCCAGGCCATGACCTACGCCGCTGCAGTAAAGACTGCTCAGCCCCAAAGACAACCCCCACGTCCTCCCCGAGATGAGCCACTTGGTCCACAACGCCGCCTCCCAGCCCCCGCCCGCCCAGCCTATGACCGACCCTCAAGCCCCAGGAAATGCGACGCCTGGAGGACTTCCGACAACCGGCCGTTGTGCTTCCATTGCGGTGAGGCCGGCCATATTCTTCGTCACTGCCCGTACCGACGTATCGGTCTTCGAGGATTTGCCGTTAACGCCCCACGACCACGCTTCGGACAACGTCCGCACGAAATCGACGAGTACCTGCGTCGAGAAGAGTACACGCCGAACCGCTTTTCGCGCTCACCATCGCCGTCAACCTCGCGCTTTGCGTCGCCACGCCGCAGCTACGCAGCCGCGGTACGAGGAAGGTCGCCCAGCCCCCATAGGAGAAACTAAAGGCAGCAACCTCTGGAGGTGAGGTTGCTCACGAGCTAAACGCCGAAGATCCTCCACCGACCACGCCCCATGAAGACGCTGCACCCGCGACGCCGCATGAAGAACCGACACTCGCTGCACCGACGCCGCACACAATGAGAACCTCGACCACGACGCAAGCTACCTTGAAATCGACGCCGCCACCCAGAGGAGCTTCGACCACACGCCCAACCCGTGACTCGCATACGCGACGAAGCCGTGACCCGACGCCGAGAGCGACATGCAATGCAAGAGCCAGGACCTCCGACCTAGAAGTGACTATCGACGGCCGGAAAGTTACCGCTCTAGTCGACACAGGAGCCGATTACTCGGTGATGAATGGAACATTCGCTGCGCAGCTCAGAAAAGTCACAACGGCTTGGGACGGCCCACAAATTCGCACAGCTGGGGGCCACCTCATTACGCCATCAGGACGATGCACAGCGCGAGTGACTGTCAAAGGACATACCTATCCTGCGACCTTTGTTGTGCTACCGCAATGCTCCCGCGAAGTGATCTTGGGTATGGATTTCCTTAATGAGCATCAGGCGATCATCGACCTGCGATCCAAGCTGATCACGCTTTCGACGGACGAAGCCATCGCTTCGATGAAAACTCGGGAAAATCACGTTGCCCTAAGTGTCCTGGAGGAAGAAGTGAGCGTCCCACCCCGTTCAAGCGTTATCGTGACCGTAGGCGCCACGAAAGCCATAAACACTGAAGCCATCATCGAGGGGAACATGCAGTTGCTACTAGACCGAGGAATCAGCATCGCAAGAGGCATCGCACATTTCCGCAATGGCCAGGCCGAAGTACTGCTGACTAACTTCAGCGAAGAATACCGGCATATTAACAGAGGAACGACGATTGCTTTCTACGACGAAATATCTGACGTACGAGATTCCTTCGCCCTCTCCGACCCCTCCGCAGAAGATCCGCCTGACCAAGAGAACTCGCCCACTTTCGACATCAACCCAGCCCTGCACCGGAAAGACAAGACCAGATCCGCAATCTGCTTCAAAACTACAGTGAGTGCTTTTCGACATCGCCGAAGGTGCGACAGACGCCAATTGCCAAGCATCGCATTATAACGGATCAACACGTCCGACCTCTCCGTCAAAGCCCCTACCGTGTGTCTCCGCGAGAACGACAAGCCATCCGGGACCAAGTCGAAGAAATGCTTCGCGATGACGTCATCCAGCCTTCAAACAGCCCATGGGCGGCACCGGTTGTTCTAGTGAGAAAGAAAGACGGCGCACTTCGATTCTGCGTGGATTACCGCCGCTTGAACAACATAACAAAGAAGGACGTCTACCCCCTCCCCCGCATCGACGACACACTGGACCGCCTCTGCAACGCCAAATATTTCTCATCGATGGACCTCAAGAGCGGCTACTGGCAAATTGAGGTCGACGAAAGAGATCGCGAGAAGACAGCATTCATAACTCCGGATGGGCTGTTTGAGTTCAAGGTGATGCCATTTGGTCTCTGTTCCGCACCAGCGACGTTTCAGCGAGTAATGGATACAGTGCTGGCAGGCCTGAAGTGGCAGATTTGTCTGGTATATTTAGATGACGTCGTTGTCTTCGCCTCGAACTTTGAAGAGCACCTCAAAAGACTTCGAACAGTACTAGACGCAATCAAGTCGTCTGGCCTAACCTTGAAAGCAGAGAAATGCCACTTTGCCTACGAAGAGCTGCTGTTTCTAGGCCACATCGTTAGCAAGGAAGGAGTACGCCCAGACCCGCAGAAAACAGCCGCTATTGAACAGTTTCAACCGCCGGCCGATAAGAAAGCAGTGCGCAGATTTCTCGGACTATGCGCATATTACCGACGATTTGTGAAAAACTTTTCGCGCATCGCCGAGCCCCTGACCCAACTGACGAAGGCAGACGTGCCGTTTAAATGGGAAGCGCCGCAAGCAGAAGCCTTCAAGGAACTTCAGCGTCGTTTACAGTCCCCACCGATCCTTGCGCATTTTGATGAAAACGCCGATACTGAAGTTCATACCGACGCAAGCAGCGTGGGACTAGGCGCCGTTCTCGTTCAAAAAAGTGACGGGCTGGAGAAGGTCATCGCATACGCTAGCCGTTCCCTTTCCAAGGCCGAGGCTAACTATTCGACCACTGAGAAGGAGTGCCTTGCCATCATCTGGGCTACGTCGAAATTCCGCCCCTACCTCTACGGACGGCCGTTCAAGGTGGTCAGCGACCACCACGCGCTCTGCTGGCTTGCCAATTTGAAGGATCCCTCTGGCCGACTCGCTCGATGGAGTCTGCGTCTCCAGGAGTTTGACGTCACCGTCGTTTACAAGTCCGGACGCAAGCACACTGACGCCGATTGCCTCTCACGAGCCCCTGTAGATGCACCGCCGCTGGACGACGATGAGGACGCCTTCCTGGGACCCATCAGCGCAAGCTCTTTTGCTCAGCAGCAACGCTCGGACCCCAACCTAAAAGGCCTCATCGAGTACCTGGAAGGCAAGGTTTCTTCACCCCCCGCTTCATTCAAGCGAGGACTGTCTTCTTTCTGTGTGCAGAATGAGGTCCTTGTGAAGAAGAACTTTACAGCGAACAAAACAGCCTACCTCCTTGTTGTACCTACTTGTCTCCGCGAAGAAGTTCTACAGGCTTCACACGACGAGCCGACAGCTGGACATCTCGGGTTTACTCGCACCCTCCGCCGCATTCAAGACAAGTATTACTGGCCCCGACTGTCTGCCGATGTCGCACACTATGTGAAAACATGCCGAGATTGTCAGCGACGAAAGACTCCTCCCACACGACCAGCAGGATTTCTGAACCCCATTGAACCTCCCTCAAGACCCTTTCAGCAGATTGGCATGGACTTGCTTGGCCCTTTTCCAACGTCAACATCTGGAAATAAGTGGATCATCATAGCGACCGACTACCTGACCCGCTACGCCGAGGCGAAAGCCCTACCGAACGGAACAGCAGCAGAAGTGCCCAAATTTTTCGTGGAGTGCATTCTTCTTCGACACGGCGCCCCCGATGTGCTCATCACGGACAGAGGAACAGCATTTACGGCGGAACTCACGCAAGCCATCCTGCGCTACAGCCAAACCAGCCACCGGAGGACAACTGCATACCATCCGCAGACCAACGGACTGACCGAGCGCCTGAACAAAACCATCGCCGATATGCTCGCTATGTATGTCGATGCCGAACATAAAACCTGGGATGTCATCCTGCCTTACGTCGTCTTCGCCTACAACACCGCAGTGCAGGAGACCACCCAGATGACGCCTTTTAGGCTCGTCCATGGCAGGGATGCCACGACCACGCTAGACGCCATGCTGCCCAACGTTACAGAAGAAGAGAACGTCGACGTTGCCGCCTACCTTCAACGCGCAGAAGAAGCTCGAAGGCTTGCCCGATTACGGATCAAAGATCAGCAGCGGTCCGACGCCAGACGCTACAACCTACGAAGACGCAACGCGGAATACAAGCCAGGAGACCAAGTCTGGGTGTGGACGCCCATTCGCCGCCGTGGATTGAGTGAAAAGCTTTTGCGCCGCTATTTCGGCCCGTACAAGGTTCTTCGTCGGCTGGGTGAACTGGATTATGAAGTCATCCCTGACGCAATGACTGCATCCCAGCGACGCCGCGTACGACCAGAAGTTGTCCATGTAGTCCGTCTGAAGCCGTATTATGCGCGCTAAAGGCCGCTGCATTTCCATGCGCTATTTTCGCAAGATCCGTTTTTTTTTTCCCTTACTAGTCGCATTATTTGTTTTAATGCATCGGGTCGATGCTTCTTTGAGAGGGGAGTAATGCCGCGAATATTTGCAGTGTTTATTCGTTTTTCAAATCTGCCGCGACACCACCTTATCACTTTGTTTGCGACGCAAGACGCGACTAGATTTATCTCGATTGATCGCAGCCAGGCAAAGCTGATTCTACGTTGTTCCGGAATGTTCTAGTAACTTTGCGCCCTTTATCTCGAATGTTCGCTATCAGCTTTAAATTTAGCACGGCCGACAGCGGCGGGCATTCTGTTCGACGACCGCCGAGCACGCTTGTCGCTTCGCCGCCGCCAGTGATTCAGTCCATTTTGGGTGCAAGTCAGCCCAATAAACAGTTCTTTTAGAAGATCCTTTCGTCCGTCTTCATCGCTGCTTCGACTGCCGACACCACTACGTGACAATATATATATATATATATATATATATATATATATATATATATATATATATATATATATATATATATATATATATATATATATATATATATACGCAGTCATGCAAAGATGCAAGCCCGGTACCCCAATCGCTCATCGATGTTCTTTGTTTGATGGCGGCTTCATTTTTTCCGACGAAGCACTTGCTTCGAAAACGACGTGACAAAGTCTAATTTCGGTACCGACTGCACATATAGGCCGGATGTTTCGAAAAACTCACGCGGTGAGCTATTACCGCAGCGACAAGCAAAACGACGCATACGGTTGCATATACATCAACGAACTCGGAAGGTACGCACCCAACACAGGTTGGCTTTATCTGAGCGTCCTTCTCTAATCTTTTCTTTTTACACAAACACAGCTGACGGTCGAACCACAGACTACACAGAAGTGCAGCTGTACAGGCAGACAGACAGAATATGAAAGGGACCGCCCTTACTGGCATGAAACAATTAAAGGCTACCCCAAGTACATATCAGTGAAAGGTATATTGTTTTCCAGTCATTCTCCAACCTATAATGTACTGCTGTTTGAACTTCGATGCAAAAGTAAAGATAAATTCAGCCTTTGAGTGCGAATCTAGCGTTTCTTTTATTAATACTCATAACGGTAATTCCACCTGCGCTGTTAAAACACAGTGTAGAGTACAATAAAAAGTACAGACAATACTACATGAACTTAGGTGCCTACTACCACTATTATGCTCGCCGACTGCAGTCAGTGAATTCACTGTCAACTAAAACGCTCGTAAAAAGGAGCAACGGAAAAGGAAACTGTTCCATTTAACGGACAGGTACACAGCGCCTAGGGAAGGCGATACAGCTACCCGGCTCATTTGTTCAGAGTGGTCGTCTTTGTTCAGAGTGGTTGCTGTGTGCGTGCGTGTGCGTGTGTGTCGTACGATTTCTTGCTGCATACAGCTAACATGTGCTATAGTCAAGTTGGAGGCTAGCTTGCAGCAGGGATTCGTACCAACGACTTACGCACCTTCAATTGTATGCTTTCCAATACTTTCGTACCAAAATTGTGATGCAACCATTCGTCGTACAGCTTTCGCGATGGTCTCATACATCGCGCCATCGGAAACAGCGCGGACGGTGGAGCGCACTGGCTGGTTTGGTTTTTTTTCTGGTGCGTTCATCTCAGGCATTCTGCATTGTACAGTCTGTACAGGCTACGGCTGAAACTAGCTTGCGAATGTTTAGACGGGCATCGATTCTGCATTACTGCTTTATTACATTTTTATTCCAGCCAGACATAGACGAATTAGCGAGCATTTAAAACGAAGCGCACTGCAGTGTGGTCAAAATTAACAGCCTGATTGGTGATCTTTGAGCTGCTTCTTGCGTCACACTCCCGCAGATGAGCTTTGTATGCTTTCTAGCTGTTGCGTGTCAAGGCAGCCACACAACCGATTATATACATGGTGCTTCAATTAAGTCTTAATACAATTTTTAAAAATAGGCTTTTTGAGCTAGAATAGCGCTTTGTGAATAATTAATAATTGGTTTTGAGGGAAAGGAAATGGCGCAGTATCTGTCTCATATATCGTTGGACACCTGAACCGCGCCGTAAGGGAAGGGATAAGGGAGGGAGTGAAAGAAGAAAGGAAGAATGAGGTCCCGTAGTGGAGGGCTCCGGAATAATTTCGACCACCTGGGGATCTTTAACGTGCACTGACATCGCACAGCACACGGGCGACTAAGCGTTTTGCCTTCATAAAAAAGCAGCCGCCGCGGTCGTGTTCGAACCCGGGAACTCCGGATCAGTAGCCGAGCGCCCTAACCACTGAGCCACCGCGGCGGGTCCGCACTGGCTGCGGCGCGCCATTTCGTCCCTGGATTTCTCTGCGGCTAGTTGTGTGTGTGTTCGTGCAATGAACAGTGACCCATCAACGATTTCGCATTCCCAGGCATAAGGAGTCTTAAGTGTCTCTGTCGAATTTTTTTTTTTAACGAACGCAAAAGAGAACCACGCCAGGACCAACGCTTGGCGTGAGCCGATAGGTACGCATGCAAGCGCTCCTTTCCTCGTTCTCTTTTGTTTTCATGGCGCCAGAAAAGGTCAACAATGAGCGTCAAATTACACGCGTGCCACCGCAGCGCGGCCAGGTACAAGCGTCCGTGAACGCCACTATCAGATAAAGGGCACACGACCGTCCCGATGCAGCATATGGCCTCCAACGACGCTCGATATTACTATGTTTACATTCGGAAAATAAAACAAACACGATAGGGAAACTTTCTTTGGAACTGCAGCGCTTAGTACAATAATTTTTTTTTTTGTGAGCTTAAAACTCAGTCTACAGTCACATGACGATACCCGTGCGAACCGAACTAGAAAAACATAGACCGCTTATCCATGTTCTACTCAACACATATACCCTGATTCGCGCTAGGCGCACCTCTTACGGATGGCTTTCTAGTGTGTGCGGACAAAGCTTCGTTACTAAGAAATCGGTCTTTACACCTATCAAAGCATCCAAGCTTGTATAAGCCGTCCTATACTCCAGCGCGTGCGCTTAATACGAATTTCCTGCGCATTGATACTTTAGCGGGCTTAGGTATACACATAAAGCTAATCCCAGCAGAAGCCCACACTGACCTAGAGAGAGAGGCGGGTACGGCATTATTAAACAGCTGGAGTTGCAATGCGCACTGGCTAAACAAACTTTTTGCCCTTTCAATCATCATCAGCCTGACTACACCCACTGCAGGGCAAAAGCCTCTCCCATGGCTAATTAACCCGGTCCTTTGCCAGCTGCGCTCACACTATGGCTGCGAACTTCTTAATCTCATCCGCCTACCTAACCTTCTGCCGCCCCCTGCTACGCTTGCATTCTCTTGGAATCCACTACGTTACGTACCCTTAAAAACCAGCGGTTGACTTGCCTTCGATTTCGTGCCCTGCCCTTTAAATGTACGCTCTTATATAAGCTTGCGGCACGCTCAGTTTTGAGTGACGTTACCAAGATATGCATGACAGAATGTCAAACCCAAGCTCGCGGCCACTATCACTGAGAAAGAAAAAGCCCATCAATCGAGGTATACTGCAACAAAGAACGATTAATGCTTTCTCGGTACGTGACTCGTATCCTGACATGAGTCACAGGCACATTGTAAACGGCCTGAAGGAAAGGTCTTCAGTCGTTCTTTCTGTATGGGTGGGCGCAAATTCTCTGGAATTTCCTCTCCAATTTCGGTGCGCGTTTGGTGCCGGAAATGAGGGCACGACGAATATTCATGCATAAAAAAACATTTCATGCTTGAAAAAAAATATTTTTTGTGGCCCACGCAAATTGAAGATGCTTCGCGATGAGTACAGGAAGACACACAAGTCAGAATCGTACACGATTGCGGATGCAGATGCTCCTGCTGGTGATCATACTCCAATCGCTCGCTCACCTCAACACAAACTGACACCGACGCACACAGTGACGATGCCGAAATGGTTAAAAAGGTTAAGGTATAGTGTTGTTGGTGCGCTAGATAAAAATCGACAAGAGAGCGAAAAAATGTGACGCTTAGCACTTATTCGTTTACCTCTCAAGGCCCAGTGGAGCCAGGTTCAGATTCGACGACGCCGACGGCAGGCTGGAACGGACTTTGAAGGTGACCGATACGCCGTCGCGCCCTGACGTCACAGTGATCATATTCCACCAAGGCCGGAATCAGGGCATCGCGCACTTGCCGCACAGCTGCACTGCCTGCAGCTATTGGGACACCGTCGCTCGTTATGCCTTAGAATTCCAGCCTCAGAGTCACGATAACCGCTTATGCCTGTAGGAGAGGCATGCACAGATGCGAAAGGCGGCTGCGGACGCTGTGGATGTCGAGCGACACGGGCATTGATTCGCAAGTTTTCCACGACGTAAGCGCGCGGTATACGTCCATTGTACTTTTGATGGAAATCGGCAGCACATGCGCCGCCTCATGAAAGCCAGTTGCCTGGGGATCCCGCAAAAAAAAGAAATAAAGAAAGTAAAGAAAGAAAGCGAAGGTGATCATTCTTCGGGACACACACAATGGCCACTGCTGGGGGCCCGCAGACTTCGACGACGACGAGAAGAAAATATAACAACGCTGCAGCGGTGCGACGACGCCGTCTCGAAGGGAGAAACAATACCGAAGCCCAGACTTCTCTCTGACACGGGGAAGGCCGCTACAGGAGCTGGGCTCGGCAGTTCCGCTCGGACGTTGTAGAACAGGGGCTGACATCGGCCGCCCGTCCGACCGGGGACTGACTTTACGGTATATACACGCGCTGAATGCGCCCGCCACGCGCAGGAAACCAAAGGACGATGAGGAGCGCACGCAGCCATTCCCGCCTACACAAGCCTGTCAAGAAACCAATTTAAATTCGTTTATCTTGTTTCCGGGATGAGGGGAACGAACCTAAAACCTTTACAACGCTTTCACTGGGTAGTGGTTTTTTATCGAGTCGGCAGCTTGTACAGTTCCTCATGCACGGTTAGTTCCCTGCACGACACTTGCGTTCGATGAAAAAAACATCACGGTAACGTACTCGCACATATTAACAGTATTTATTTACTTACTGTGACCCTCGGGGCCTAATGGCATTACAGTATTTAGTGAATAGATATTGAAGCACGCTGCTTAAACCGTCGCTTAAACGTTATTTCGGAATTTTAATTGCAACAAGGATAGAAATATTACTGGTGCAACGTGTGTATACGGGTCTAAAAACGCCGTGAGCAACGAAGACTCCATGTAACGGTTAGCTCATGGCACGACCCATGGCTCCCAACGTTACATGTGTCGGACGGCCACCCGCCTCCCCATTATATAAAATAAAAAGAGTGTACAGGTAGGATTAGAACACTTTTTTGTTAGTTTGGACAGAAACGTCGACCACCTTTCAAAGGTCGTCACAAAAAACAACAAACGAAAAAAATTAAACGTAGGAGGGTGAGGGCTGGAGGCACCCGCGGTTATAGAGAGATGAAGTTGATTATTTAACGTCTGAACTGCACGTATACATGCTGCAGGCCATCGGCCAATATGTCACGTAAACGACGCAGTCAAGCGTTGTTTACGGCTACTCCTTGCCCTGCGGTATTCGTGTGAAAGCTCTGGCTACCGTTGCATTCCACAGACCCCATGACTTGAAGCGTGCAGAGACGGCAATATTGACCGAGGCAGAAAATACCTCTTAAGAGGAATGCCACTTTCTCAACTTCACTGCTGCTACTATAGTGGCACTGGGAGAAAAAAAAATTGTAGCCAAGCGACTGAAAGAAAGGCTAATCCTCACACTGAAGGGGCATGTCTAAAGCAATAGTCTTAAGCCTCTTAACTGCTTCAGAAGTATCCGAACTTCTGGAGGTCCCGAGAACTCTTGAGTAATTTCGTACCGTCACACAAAGATCGCTGTATTTTCTTCGTAACTTAGTTAAATCCCACTACTGACAGACGAATACGGGACCGGGGGAGATGCTAGAATATCACACAAAACTTACATTAAGGAGCTCAACAAGAACTCGCTGGCACGCGTGGGCGCTTGAACCGTCGGTGGCCTTTTGTTACCCATGCGCACAACCTTTCCGCACTAGACGCGCTGCTGTGCAGACGGCGGTATATCTCCGTCTCGAGCAACTACGTTACACTGACACACCGCCCTCCTTTTTCCTAGATACGCACGGGTAACGAAACCATGCTGACAGTCTTATCAATGAGTTCACCTGCCAGCCGCTCCTTATCTAGTCGACACCCGACAACTCGTCTCTTGCGATAAAGCTGCGCATTACGCGACGCTCGAAACTGCTGCACACGCGTTCATACGCGGTCGACAGCTAGCGTTCAAACCTCACCTAGCTGCTCATAACTTTTTGTGCTTCATTTGTAAGGCGCGGACCTCAAGACGTGAATCCGAGGCTGCCTATCGGCTAAGATGGACACCGTAATAGTGGAGGGCTTCGTATTAATGCCGACCACGTGCACTGGGTTCCTTGCAGTGCACTGACGTGCTTAATGTATTGATAAGCCACATCTACTAACCTCTACACGCCCGTAGATGCACTGTATTTCGCGAAGGCTCCAGAACATTTCGCAGCTAGCACAGACTAACGCTACGCGGCGGACACCTGTTACCACGCCGTTTGATACAAAATTGGCAGCGCGAGAAACGTGCGTACTGTTATGACCAATGTACCCGTCTGCAGAGCTGGCCTCCGAAAAGCCATATTTTGCAAGAGCTGTTTGTGTTCGGATTGACAAAATGAAAAAAGATCGATAGGCTACGCTCCTTAGGCAGCTACGGACGAACGCTACGCACACGGCCCTTGCTTCACTGACGACAGGCGGCACACATGCAACGCGATATATTGGGCTCTTCAAAAATACAAGAGAAGAAAAAAAGCTCACAAGAAAACAAAACAAAACACTTGGAATGTGACTGTAAAAGCCATGTGATGAAAGACCTTTTGTTACGCTGCTCGCGCTCCGGTGGTATTGGCGAAATGGACTCTCCTTCTTACGGCTCCCAAGCCCGGGGCTACCGACAAAATTCTCAGTTAAGCTTCGCAAACGCCCGAAAATTGAAGGGAAGAGAAAATTTGTTTTGGGGGAAAGGAAATGGCGCAGTATCTGTCTCACATATCGGCGGACACCTGAACTGCGCCGTAACGGAAGGGACAAAGGAGGGAGTGAAAGAAGACAGGAAGAAAGAGGTGCCGTAGTGGAGGGCTCCGGAAAAATTTCGACCACCTGATCAGAATCAAATATCCACCACCACACAAAGCTCTGACAAAGGAGGAGGCCATCATCTGGCGTAGACTACAGACAAACACCTTCTCCAACCAACACATACTCCACAAAATGTTCCCATCACAATACAGAGCCACCTGCCCGTGGTGCGGAGCCACACCCACACTTTATCACATTACTTGGGAGTGCGAACGCAACAAAGCATTCCACAAACACGAACACCCGAGTGCGGAGCAATGGGAGAGCCGTCTCACCAGCAGCGAGCTCACGGCCCAACGGGCCTTAGTGAGGCACGCGGGCGATGCAGCACGGCTCAGTGGAGCCCTGAAATAGGGGCCCACCCATGCTGAAGAGAAGACTTCGATCGCCAGCGCCAAGAACGAAGACGACGGAGCTTTCGAATCCGCGAATCTCTTGACTGTATCAATAAAAGTTTTCACTCACTCACTCACTCGACCACCTGGGGATCTTAAACGTGCACTGACATCGCACATCACACGGGCCATTTAGCGTTTCGCCTCCACTGAAACGCAGCCGCCGCGGTCGGGTTCGAGCCCGGGAACTCCGGACCAGTAGCCGAGCGCACTAACCACTGAACCACCCCCCGACTGGCGTGCTCAGATTCCCACTCGGCTAGAAATGCGCACAATATGATAACTACATGAGCACCCCACAGTCTCTTAGGTAATCACAATAACTCTCCTGCTCAAATATCTAAAACCCTTCCCAAGTTCAGGCCTTAAGACTGTCATGTAACTATATCGCAGTGCACGACCACAATGTGTTTGGCGCGTGATAGCGTAAATTACAGCCGCGTCACAAATCCTAAAGCACTATAGTACTATAGTATACTACATTCGGATAAAAATCAAGAAGGAAGCGGCTTTTCTCCGAAAAAGGACCCCCTTCCAGCCACGAGTCTGCTAGCGCGACAATGCAGAGAATGTCAGATGAAAGGGGATAGTCCCCTCTTTGCATTGTCAACCTAGCAGGTTCACGAGAATCGGTCGGCGCCACTGGCTGGAAGTGGGTCGGTCCTTTGTCAGCGAAAAGCCGCTTCGTTCTTGAGTTGTATCCGACTATAGACTATAGCACTAGCTAAGCGCACGAGCAGTAGGAAAAAGAACGAGGGACTTACAAGATGAGCCGCATTGCGCTCGCCGAGTGTTTGCGTTCCCGTCAAGCGCATCATGCCCCCCTGACTCCAATTCCTCCGTTTGTGCGGAGACGCACGGTCCGGCCTTGGCCTCGAGTCGCGCAACACGTGCGCGCGGCGAATGGGCAGCTCTGCAGCAGCAGCGACGCCACCGCGCAGTCGGCCAGCATGGGACTCCACTCGAGCAACCACACCGAAAGGAGAACGAGCAGCCCGAAAAACAGCGGCCCCTCTGCGACTCGAACACGCGTCGAGGAATCCTCGCGCACCCGCCGGCGGCTGCTTCACCGCAGGGCAGCCATTCCCTCCGGTGCCCGATCAACGCGGCTTCCGCCAATGCCCCTCACGTTTCTTTGCGGTGTGGCGACCGGTCTCACTCAAGGTTAAAAAAAAAGAAAACGCTCCAAATCGAAGGCCGAGAGAAAGCGTGTCGTCCGAGCGCTGCACAGTTTCACCTTCGGTCCCGCCGAATGACACAACGGGGAGCAGTAAAGGGATACAACTGCATTCTTTTCCTCCTCTTTCTGCGGCGGTATAGCTGCAGATGAGACCTTTACCGGGGCGAGCGACGTCGCGTTGTGCGCAAAGGGCACCTGGCAGCTAGTGGGAACGGCGGTATAGGCGGAGTTAAACGCACCAAAGCTGGCGCACGCGCCCTATAATGGTGGACGCCGTTGTGAGGGACTAATACTCTTGTCATACGGCATTCCCCGAATGTCTTTCCAGCAAAGGCACCTTTTTTCTAGAAAGGAGCGAAAGCTTAAAGGAGCAGCGACGGAGCTACACGATGCAGCCCAAAGGTGAAATTAGTCGTTCAGGCTTATAGCACCCGATGCTCCGCTCGAGGCGGCTGAAGCGAGTATTTTAGAATTAAAGTCTGTGTTTAAATATTAAAAAAAAATTCTGTTCATTCCTGAGCTCAGACAATTTTTTTATTATAATTGCTTCCTTAAAAGAACTACAACAGCCACTCTCATCATCAGCAGCAGCAGCAGCAGGTTTTATGTATTGCCTTGGCCACCAGGGGCACTCGGTGTTGCTGCGACACTTTTACTGTCTTGAAATATATGGACATAAAATGTAAACACCCGCACAAAAAGGAAAGCCAGACACAGCTTTTGTATTTTTTAAGATGTTTTCAAACATTGTTGGCTGCACCATTTTTTTTTTCATTGCTTTTACTTTTTGACGTTGGACGGCACTGCGATCGCAGGTTCTCGAAGGCTGCGCCTTTGAGCTCCAAAGGTCTCGGATGGACGCCTTCGCCTCGAGGCCCTTAGCGGCAGAGGCGCAACATTTGTGCCCTGTACCTGCACTCTTTACGCCTTTGGATATAAGGACATGATTCTCAAAGGCCTTTGCGGTGCTCTTGTGACAGGGGTATCAGGATCAGCTTTGAACGCCTGAACTTCTTCAACGTGCACAGACATCGCCCAGTAAACGAGCGGGCTTTTTTTTTGTTTGATTTCGTCTCCTTTGAAATCCTGCCACCCGGTTACCATGGGCTCGGCAAGCGAACACCAAAGCCACGAATCAGCTCGACGAGTCAGAGGAGAATTTGATCGACGTAGGCCGAGAAGTGGACACTGCCAGGACACTGCCAGGAGAAGTGGACACTCCCATTGCGCCATTTGGCGCAATGGGAGGGGGCGCCGTGCAGCTACGTCTGTTGATCTCTGTCCTTTCTTCAGCACAGACCAGGACGAAACATCTGGCGCAATCGTTTTTTTTTCTTACTTACTGCAAACGTAGTAACTGCGCCTCCATGATTCTGCTCTGTTCGAAGCGAGCAGGTAAATACTACCGGAGCCGCGACCTTTTTTTGAGCTCTCACGGGAGTCGTTTCCAGACGACGAAACCAGCGAATATACAGCCGTTACCGAAAACAGCGACAAAACCAGTAACGGTGACCGCTGCCAACAATGGTGTCCAGCGTTGCGCCTTACTTCCGTTATTCTGCGAATCAATTCATCTCGACAATGCTCAGCTTTTAACCAGACAAGCAGGCCTCCGCAAAGCACGCGTTGGGTATGGAAGCCTTTTCACTGTATACGGACGCGACCAAGAACAGACTGGAACTGCCTTTCTCGATATTGCTTGGAAGACCAACAGGGAAGGGTAAAGAAATGCAGTACTCGGAAAAAAAGAAAAAAAAAACCGCCCTCCATTCATTTTTTGTGCTGCACGTGTGACAAAGGCAGTTCCAGTCTGTTCTTGGTCGCGTCCGTATACAGTGAAAAGGCTTCCATATAATAATAATAATTGGTTTTTTGAGGAAAGGAAATGGCGCAGTATCTGTCTCATATATATTTGGACACCTGAACCGCGCCGTAAGTGAAGGGATAAAGGAGGGAGTGAAAGAAGAAAGGAAGAATAGGTGCCGTAGTGGAGGGCTCCGGAATAATTTCGACCACCTGGGGATCTTTAACGTGCACTGACATCGCACAGCACACGGGCGCCTTAGCGTTTTTCCTCCATAAAAACGCAGACGCCGCGGTCGGGTTCGAACCCGGGAACTCCGGATCAGTAGTCGAGCGCCCTAACCACTGAGCCACCGCGGCGGGGCGCTTCCATATCCAACGCGTGCTTTGCGGAGGCCTGCTGCCTTTGTCACACGTGCAGCCAAAAAATGAATGGAGAGCGCTTTTTCTTTCTTTTTTTTTCCGAGTACTGCATTTCTTTACCCTTCGCTGTTGGCCTTCCAAGCAATATGGAGAACACCGAGCGTATTACTTCGCTTTCAGCACAACAAACATATTTGGTGCCGTTCGAAAACTTTTCACTGACTTTGATCTACCTGCGTTTCGAGTGCTGAGTGCAGTTAGGTATATGTCTAGCGCGCCTGACAAACTCATAGCCAGTAATTAAGAAGACAATAACCACAGCTTACGAAAGTTTGCCACTTGAAACTAAAAACATTTTTGCAAACATAATTAAACAGAAATAGCATTTAATTATCTAAACCGCAGTCTTCTGCCCGAAGTACTGTTTTCGCTGAAAAAGACGAAAATTGTTAGATACTTGAAAAGCGGTCAATTTCTCGTAATAGGTGAAGATTTAAGTAAATAAAGTTGCGCCTCAATGCATATCTTGCCGAACAGCGGGCAGGTGAAAGTGAAAAAAAAAATCACTAGAACTCACTGAATTCATTGGATTACACATTAAGTGGAAATTTTTTATAGCACTTGTTGCAGCGACAATGCTACAGTTATTGTTCGAGTTTATGGGGGTTTAACGTCCCAAAGCGACTCCGGCTATGAGGGACGCCGTAGTGAAGGGCTCCGGAAATTTCGAGCACCTGGGGTTCCTTAGCGTGCACTGACATCGTGCAGTACACGGGCCTCCAGAATTTCGCTTCCATCGAAATTCGACCGCCGCGGCCGGGATCGAACTCGCGTCTTTCGGGTCAGCAGCCGAGCGCCATAACCACTGAGCCACCGGGGCGGCGCTATAGCTATTGTGGCGAAAATGAATGGAGGACTTTGGAAAAAAAAAAGAAAAACTAAACTATATCGATCCACTCTGACCATGAGGCAGCATGCTTCAGGCGCAATCAACTCCGCATAGCGCGCTCATCCAGATTAGAGCGCAACTATAGCTCACTGCTGCGAACGAGGAAGGGAAGCGGCCGTTCGCATTCACCCGTGCGCGGCAGTCGTTTAACGAACGCAATAACCAGGTTGCGGTGAAGTACACTACGTGCATTAAATCATTGCTCATTCATTCATCCGCCCTTGCCTTCCGCTTTCCGCGTTTCTTTCTCGCCTCCTTTTCCGAGGCGGGGAAAGGCGCTTAGCATTCTTTCAAGGATGATCAATCTGCCGGATAACGAGAGCGGATTCATGGAAGACAGGAAGTGCACAGGATCAGTCCGAGGTGATTTGCGCTGGCCGCATATACTTTTGTGTAGGAGGGGAAAGAGGGTGGTGACAGAAGAGGGAGAACGCGTTTGAAAAAAAAGCTCGCCACTGACGGGCCACTTCAAGGTCGCTACTTAGGAGCTATTTCGCACATGACGTAACGATACATTTCTTTCTCCGCTTTCTTCCTTTTTTTTTTGCTTCGAAGAGTATGGTTTGCTCTTCCGAAGATTGCGAAATAAAGCGAATATCTAGCGGTAGGCCGACTACCTATACATAGTGCTGCGACAGGCCCCTGCGCTGTGTGTGTGTGTGTGTGTGTGTGTGTGTGCGTGCGTGCGTGCGTGCGTGCGTGTGTGTGTGTGTGTGTGTGTGCGTGTGCGTGTGCGTGTGCGTGTGCGTGTGTGTGTGTGTGTGTGTGTGTGTTTAGGCATTAAATGTTTTTAGCTCCCGTTGTCGACCTTGAGGTGACGTCGAGCCAATGCCAAGAGCCAACATCCGGGCACCGATTTCCAGTCATCCGGAAGCCGAACGAGGCTTAACGAGAAGAGTTTTCCGCTTAACAACGGCTTCCGCACCATCCCCAAGGATGGCGACACGGTCCCACACACTCAGGCAAGTAGAAGACCGTCTGACGCCGGCGGCCGAGGCGGCAGAAATTTGAAGCTCGTTCAGAGGAATAAAAGCAACGATTACAAAGATGGAATCCAAACAGAAGCCAGAGACAGCTGACGAGGCAGAGCCGAATAGACTGCCCCAGACACTGACAGAAACGACTGCGTCCATATGGACCAGTGCGCAGTATGGT
The DNA here is from genome assembly GCA_030143305.2 of Amblyomma americanum. Lineage (NCBI taxonomy): Eukaryota > Metazoa > Arthropoda > Arachnida > Ixodida > Ixodidae > Amblyomma > Amblyomma americanum. Next base: position 29,170 of record JARKHS020001483.1, on the reverse strand, counting down.
GTGGTGTGGTGTGCACTAAACCCATTTCAAAATTGAGGCTGGAACGATATATAACCAATGTGTTATGCACGTAACCATTTCGCACTTATATCTACTCTCGATTACGGCAGAGGGAATAATTTTTTTCCAGCTACTTTACCATGTTTGAATACTTACACGAAGTTACCCAACAACATGTACTCATAGATAGCGTTTATCAAAAATGGCGAACTGAATTTCATCCGGTCATAGAAAGAGTGACCCTGGCCAACGATGATACAAAAATACAGCTCCAAATAGCGCGCGGCAGAGCTAACGCGTGAGCAGCGTAGTACATGCTCGACGGCAGAAATCGTCGGAGTGTGAATGTGTTACAATAGGGGCTAGTGCAATGTGTTTATGGGAATCCCCCATTGTGGAGCAGAGGTTTGCGGTAAACAAAGCTATCGTTGGGTGAAATGGGCACATAAGCAACCTTTTTGACGAAGGAGCAAATCGCAGTTATCGGTATTCGTCGCGTCACGTTTCCAAGGGAACGCGTGAGTGTTCCAAATAAAACAGCGAGAAATAAAAGAAGAAATACAAGAAGGGGAAAAATAAGGAAGGAAAGAACTGTAAGGAGAAAAAAAAGTATAGAGCCCTTTTGGCTTTTACGCACGCATTCTTCCTTTCTTTTTCGTTCAACGTGAGTGTCACCTTATTGGCAGCGTTATGGCCTTGTCAACAGAGGTGAGGTCAAATGGGTCCAAAACCTGAATATATTAAAAAAAAACTCACACACTACCTCGTCATAGAGAGTAGATGTAACTTTGAAATGCACTGCAGGAAAGCTTTAGTTTATAATTTATGGAGGTTTAACGCCCCAAAGCGACTTAGGCTATGAGGGACGCATTAGTGAAGGGCTCTGGAAATTTCGACCACCTGGGATTCTTTAACATGCACTAACATCGCATCGCACAGTACACGGGACTCTAGCATTTCGCCTCCATCGAAATTCGACCGCCGCGGCCGGAATCGATCGTATCCACGCCTTCCAGGACAGCAGCCGAGCGCCATAACCACTGAGCCACCGCGGCGGCTAGGGAACGAGTAGCGTATTCTAGCATGGCTCAGAGATACTGACAGCCGCACTAGTCATGGGGAGCGTCCCACATCAGCCGCTTTTCTTTCCTAAGCTTTCCCTAGCGAGCGACAGCATGCTCGGCTCTCTTTGCAGCTTTTTACGTATGGAGACGTGCGCACCCAGAGCTTGTTATTGGCCATGTTGATGGATGGCGCCACGAGAATTGTGTCGACGGCACCGGACCGCGAAGACGCTGTTGTTGACGCATGCCCTGTTCCGGCTGCAGCGCAGCACATAGACACCAGGGGCAGGTGAACTGAAAATTTCGCCAATGTTCGTTTAGGTACGACTCCTCCGTTCTGGCGCCAAGGTCGCCCGCGACGCGCCGACAACAGGAGCTGAAAACATTTCATGGTTAAAATATACTGCTCTCAGTCCCCCTAAAGTGTCAGCCGATTGGGGGGCCAGAAATCGAACATAAAGCACTCTTTACTCCATGTTAAACCGACTCGGACATTCTGACAGCCCTGCCAAGAGATCCAGGCCAGCGCTGGACACGCTCATGACACTGGTTACCATGGGCGAGCGTATACGTTACTCCGCACTACTTCAATCCACCAATCGTAAAGCGCCTCACAGGCGACTTCCCGTTCCTCGACCCCCCCCCCCCCCTTTTTTTTTCTCCTTTATCATTTACGTACTTTTCAACTTCTTCTATGGCAATTTGTAAAGTTTCCTCTATTTTATCGTCAGTTCCTTTGGCAATCCACACGGTAACGTTATCAAAAAAATAAAGTTGCTTGAACAATGGGCGGCTCTCCTACTCAGCTCCGATCCGGAGACTCAAAGGTCGTCAAACTCGCCGAAGACGCCGCCAGGAGCCAAGATCTGGCCGTCGTTGAGGCGATTAGCCTAAAGCCCCTCAAACTGCTGGAAATAAAAGTATTGCAGTCCAATCCAATTCTCCTCCGTGGTTCCACAGAATGCCCGTAAAGAACGTAGTACTGCGCACTACAGTTCTTCCTCGTCATAACCGCCCCCACTGTCCCAAAGGCAGGGTCAAGGGTCCCGCGCAAAGCGGAGTTTTCCGGTCGCCGCCGGCGTGAGGAGAATCGGCTCGGTTCGTGAGCGGGGCAGACAACGCATAGAGGTACGACCTTTGCCACCTCTTCCCTCTCTCACCCCCTTTCCCCGCCGCTATCCTCCGTCGCGACGTCGGACAATCGGGGAGGAACCAGTTGAGATCCGGACTCCAGACTCTCGTCAAAGGAGGTCACGTCACGCTGATCAAAGGGAGCGCAGGCTCATCATCCGGTCTGGCCGCTAGAGGACCTCGCTGGCCTCGGCGCGGAAAGAGGAGGCAGAGGCGCCACGCACAAACTGCCCACACAACGCGACGCGTGCGTTCGGGCATTTGCATGCTCAGACAGAGGATGGGGAAAAAAAGGAAACAGCAAACAAATAGAAGGCGAGCAAGAGGGAGGGACAGCTCAAGGACACACGGCGGAGCGAACTTTAAAACGGCGAAGCGGGCTGGCAGCGCCGATGCGGCGCGAAAGGGGGCCACCGGCAGCACGCAACCTCTCCCGGCCGCGCGCACTCTCGTGCACAATGCCAGGCGCGGCTGCGTGTGTAGTCATCGCGAAATGCGCGCACCGACGGAGGTCCGGCGCCATCCGAGCAGGGGGAAGGGAAAGCTGAGCGTTGGAAAAAGTAATAAAAGTCTCGGACGGGTCAAGGGAGCCGCACGAACGCTACCGCTCACCTGCCAGGCAGACAATGAGGCGCTCAGGCGTCCGGCGAAAGCAACCGCCCGTGTTGCAGCACTTGTTGGCTGAGAAATTGAATAACCGCTACTGCTTCCATCTTTCGGGCTCGCTGTTAGCTCTATAGTGCGAATTCTTCAAACTTGCTCCCGCATTTATATGACAAGTGCCAAATGCGATGAGGCAACTGGAGCGCTAGCAGCGTAATTGCTTTTGAGCTTTGCTATCGTGTTGTGTTGTTCGTTACCTGCGCATTCAGAGCAGAACAAGCTTCCAAGCTGCAAGTCGATAACGGTGAGCTTTTATCCGCGGGCGTGTTCGCCAGTCGTCAGACGAAGTGTGCGGGACAGCGCTGTGTTGTTTTGCCTCTTTCTTGGTCAGTCGTCTTTCGAGCTATTACAGCATGACAAATCCAAACTAACTCGCCGCGCTTTTAGTTCTAACGATGTCGTCCCCAGTGTGCGGATAGTGCGGCAAAAAATAGCGGATTTCGAAACCTAATATCGTCGGGAATGCTCCGCCTCGCCTTCAGCTCCGCCGGATTTGGTGACTTCGAGAGCGATTCGAACGCACAACCTTCTGAAACGCCCACAGTACACGAACCAGCCATAAGCTTCGTTCCGCTACGATGTTCCGTAATTACTTGCGCACTGACTTCGGGAGGCGCAATCGACAAACGTGCAAGGACGCATTTCTCCTCTTCGCGGGTAAAACCTCGGGTGGCAGGAAAAGAGACTGGAGTGTTCAGAAGTGAGAACGCAGCGTGAAACATAGGGTGAGGTGGCACACAGAGGAAACCGGCAGCGAGCTCCCCAATCGCCACCCATAAAGGAGAAGGAACAATGAGCGAGGCGCGGCGTCTCGAAAGGAAGCTGTTGCAACTTATATACTACGACGGGCGAAACAAAAGACGTATGGCGGCGTCGGTGGCCGAACAGAGTGCTTTCTTTCTCCGAGGGCGGATAAGACTGGCATTCAACGTGAGACGCAGGAAATACGCTGTACACACCTCATGGGCCCGAACGAGGCCTGCCTGCATGCGAACAGAGCCTGTCTAGCGCTGGGGAAGCGCTTCTTTCTTTCTTTCTTTCTTTCTTTCTTTCTTTCTTTCTTTCTTTCTTTCTTTCTTTCTTTCTTTCAATTTATTAGTGAGACTTGTCGAAGTTCAAACTTAGCCCGCTGGCAGCCGCCCTAACAAATTATCCGCGTCGGACTCGTAAGGTGACTCGCTGCAGGCTGCGCCACGACCTGCTGCCTCTTTCATGATTAGAGCTCCATGATGTAAGAGCACAGTAGCGCAAATGCGCTGCTAGACAGCAAGACAGACGCGCATAGCTGCAAATGCGTATATCGCAAGGGTTTTCGCTGAAACCGAGAGAGATTTAGGCAGCACATTTCGAAACAAACAGGGACAGCGTGCAACCCCATTAAATGAGAAATCACAATTTTCACGATTTCACTCCTTCCTTCGAGTGTGACTCATACATACGGGCGAACGCGGTTCAATCATTGGAGAGCGACATCCTATACCGTCAACACCGCCTTGCTCGACAACGTTCTCGCCAATTTAACAGCGGTACCTGCATATACAACTTAGCGTACTCTAGATGGCGTTGTAGCTTGCGTCGTGATACGACGTAACTAAAAACTCGCCCCTTCACTGATAGCCAAGTGAAGCACTATTCATGAAGACCAGTCAGCGTGGGCGCTCTTGACAATTTGACCTGCGTAACCGCGTCATCACTGTATACAGGTTGTTGCACACTTGGAGAGAACACGATAGGGCGTGGCCGCGCTCCTCGGAGCACCAGGGCGTCCGTCGCGGCCGCACTAGCCGGCAACGTGGCAGACAACGCGAAGCACCCCTTCCAGGCCTCGCCTTCCCGTGTTCCCCCTAAGTGTTAGACAACCTGTACATGGGTGGAAAGTTCGTACAGTTGAATAGGGCACTGATTTTTCTTTTTTTCAAGGAAGCACGAATACTGTCAGTAACATAGAGAATGGAGAACGCAACACATGCGCTTCTCTACAGTGCAGTACTTTTTCGCACTTTAGTATACACTTTGAAACGCATAAATCGTACACTTCAAAAATGACCGCGTACGTATGTAGGATGATCGGTTACCCATGTTATCCGGTTGAGCTCGAAAATAATACGACAATAGAGAAGCGGAAGTGTAGGAAACGGGGTGGAAGCGAGCTTGTATACAGGATATAAAAGCTTCCACTGGCACACCATACGAATTTATTTCCAAAGCAGTTGTCGCTGCCTAGGTTTCGCGCGCCATATATGTTTTTTTTTTTCAGACCTCTATACTTGTTTTGCGAATACGCTTCTCGCGAACGCCGTTAGCGCTATACCGGCAGAAGTTAGACTAACGTCGAGCGTTGTATAGGCTTACTGAAACACGACGACAAAGTCGGCCGGCGGGTATACCCGACGCCTTCCCGTAGAACTCTGCGGGTACAGCTCCCGTCATACCTCAGCCATTCCACTCTGCCTCTATTCTTACCCTATTTAAATCCCGTGCACTTAACTGTTGATGAAATATCGAACAAGGGGAGCTACGAAAGACTATCCCATGCGATAAATTCTGACAACTAGCGACTTCACCGTAATCAGTTCATTTTTTTTTCTCGTTTTCACCGATGTTAAACCCTGATAGTCCTCGATCTTTTAGTGCGCTAGCAACAAAACGCCCAATCTCAGATTTCACCGATGTTTGTCCGAAGCCTCTAGCAGGAGGCCTACTACCTGTCAGCAACCTGCCAACAGGCTTTATGGGCAGCTATGCAAAACGCTTTATGGCGAAACAGTATATGACCGCGAGTGGGTTTCGAACTCGCGGCGACACGAACAGATCAGCTTCGCTGGCCATAGCATTAGATCACTGTGTCACTGCCGCAGCCGAGCATCCCGCGCGTTTAACTGCCAGGCTTTCGCGCTGCGTGCGCTTCGATGTTGTCGTCTTCAACCACTTCCATCCGTGTGCAGTGGATCCAGAACACGCCCGAACCGAAACCAAAGGGAAAACCGACCGCACCTAATTCGCATTTGGCCTAACCACGCTAAGTCGCCCGTCATTCTTTCTTTTTCTCCCTTGCACGGTTCGTTCGAGCGAGCTGACGTACATCCCCCCCCCCCCTTTTCCTCCGTTAGGTGCAAGGCCTTAGACCTTTACAGTCGAAGTGAAATGACATGGACCAGTGAACCCATGAGCTACAGCGCGTTAAAAGCCAAGCTGTATAGTAAGGAAGTTCTTTCGAATAAATACACCTTCCGGGTTCGTTAGCCACGAGCTCAGAGAGAGGCGGTAGTATATCCTCCTGTAAGCCTGAGCAGCTCCTACAACTACGTCGGCCGGCCGTCGCAGCCTGCACTTCGCGCCGGTGCGCATGCAGCTGAGACGAGCCGCGGGCGCGGTCAAACACCTCCGCGCGCGCAGAAAGGCAGCTGACCGCGTGCTCGGCGGGAAACAATGTCAGTGCCGTTCCAAGCCGCCTCCTTTTCCGGTTCACCGAACTCTGCCGGTGTAACCTGCAACCAGCTGATCAGCGCCCGAATGCACGCCTAGCGGCGCACGACAGAGCGCTGCTGCTGCTGCTATACGGCTCCGAGAAGATGCATATACCGGACCCATCCGCCGTGCGAAGCCCGCCCGCTATATCCGCCCCACGTGGCTCAAAATAGCACGTCACACACCCCGCAGAGATTTCTCTGTGCACCTGCCGCGCAGCCATGGCATGGCGCATCCACGATACCCTATACCTGTAGGGGTTGGACTTTTCGGCTTAAATCGAAAAACACCGATAAAAGTACCCCGAATTCATTTTTTTTTTGAAATTCGGTTTTAACCGAAAAAGGTCACTATTTCAGTCATGAATGTCACAGCTAACTAGCACTTCAGTGCCAGTTACAGTAGGTCACAGCTGAAAATTATGAATGTGCTGGAACCAGGAATGCGATGAGACAACGGTACTTTGAGAACTTAGTATAGTGTTCGTGAGTTATGAGGCATTGATCCGCGAACTGAGACAGGAAGGCACGACTAGTTAGCTAAGCGCTATACTGGCTAGCGTAGCGCCGTGGGACCATCGCAATTCGTTAAGTAGGTTTTTCCACTGCATGTACGGGCATTGAAAACTTTTCGACCCATGCACAAACGGCACGAAGTTGCCGTGTTCTGTGGCTTCCGCGACGGTTAAGCAACAATTTCATCGCTGCCTCAGCACACGGAGCATAAAGTGCGCGATTCTCTCGTTTATGTCCAGAATGTGACAATCAAGTGTTTAGAACTAAGGTTACACTTACGTTTTGGCTCACGGACCAGTCATTTAATTTCGGCATTTTTGCTTTTCGTTGCGACTGTATGACTTTCCTCTGCAAAGATAGCTCCTAAGACAGCCATTTATGTGGTACATACTCTGCTACATGAGCGGCTGGTTAAAAAAAGGTTAATGAAGACTGTACGGCAATTTTGAGAGCACTGTGGCATCATTTGTTGCACCGATAAAAACCGAAAATTCGTATGTAGAAAATAATATCACCGAACAAAAAAAAAAACGAAAGTGGCGTTTTGAGATAAACACCGAAAAAATCCACCGAATTTTCGAAAAATAAAAACCGAAAAGTCCGACCCCTACCTTTACAGGGGCATCCGACTTGTGTCCCACCCATAACGTCTCTCAATATCACAAACGGGGAAAGTGGCGCTGCGGTCTTTCATCAACCGCGGAAATTACAGGAATGGATTGGCCGAAGACGCGGGTTATATTGTTAAAATGCGATTTTCCTTGAGGCGAACATCCCAGAAATGCTTTGCTAATTTCCACAGGCGGCTAATACTAAACATTTTGCTTGCATTCAAATATAGTGAGAGACGTACTATAATTGAATAATTGCGTACAACGGCGACCATCACGGCGCGTATGTTTCAGCAGTCGCGTATGGGGAACCTGCGCTGCCAAGGTGGCACTGCAATTGTTCCATTCGGTGACTCAAAACTGCTTTTGTCAGCCGCTTGGGCCGCTGCAAACGCGAGAACACATTCTGCGCGATTAGATAACCGCGTTTGGCTGACAGCCTAGCTTCTCTCGGCGTAGCCCAGATAGCTGACGCACGGCACGTGCGCCTTCGACAGAGCGCGGAGGCTCACGCCAATAAGCGCCTGAAGGTGGCGCGGAAAAGTACGAATAGTACTACCCAAAACTGCTTGCTCATCTCGCTAGGCAGTGAGTTATGGCGCTGCAATCGGCACCGCAAACTTCAGCGCAAGTTCCCCATACTTCTTCTTTGACCAAACATTAATCGAGCCAAACAGGAAGCTTTTGCTTCCGGGTATATTTCCGCGGTGGACGAAGCGCTGTTCCCTCTATAGGTTATTTTGAGAAATATAAGGTGTCGTCCGGGCAAATGTGCCGCATACAACCCACTTCAGAACTTCAAGAAGAGCAAGGAATTAAATCAACCAATAATTTACGACACGTGCATGATTATCCAGAGTGCTCGCTCCCCAACGGCTCATGCTCAACCTGATCTACATGTGGTCATATGCCGTAGCGATACCCTTCTCGGTTCCATGGGCAGCTTGCCGCCTCCGAGGTCTGCGTTCATAGCCAACGAACAATGTCGTTCGACGGTTCTGTTATCAGGAGCCGGGTTGATCACTGGCAATGAGACGACAAAAAAAAAACCATAACCGAATACCTACGAAAACACGGCCCCTATTAACCCTTTTACTGTTTACAGCTTGACTGAGCATGCGTGCGTGTTGCACTGCGCATGCGCAGCAGATGCCTGCAGGAAATCTGCTAATCAGAACGATGCTGGCACAGCCCAATGGAAACATGGCTGCGCTCAAAAAAGGCAACTGTGACAAGGTGTATAGGTCGAAAAGGAGCGAACGCGTGTGTGCACGCACTACGTACGAGGGCGGCGCCACGTTCCCCCAGACAAAGAATGAAAAAATAAAGCCCCATATGCAACCATCGCTGTGAAAGAAATGAGGGCGGAAAGGAAGGGAAACAAAACAGTGAGAAAATAAAAAGTTTTTGTTTGTCCTGGCGCGTAAACGCGAAATATGAGGTGCGCTGATCGAATGGGTCGCAACGACAAGTACTTAACAGATTGTCCACCATTCAATGTTCCAGGTGCACAAAATTCGATATAATTACTTGCTTTTTTGATAAGATTATTATTATTACGATTACTTTTGCAGCTCCCGTGCTTCGTGAAACATTCTGCGGCGGAATATACACGAATACGACGCTATCCTTCACGTGGTACCAGTTTAAGCGACTCGGGAGCAAGAGCAGCATAAACAGAACTTGCTGCCGGGCAGGTTGGTACCGACAGCTAATAAGAACGAATGTTAGCACAAAACAAAAGACGCAAGAACAAAATGCGCTAAACAAATGAATTACTTGCATGCTCTAACATTAGCAAAAGCAGTTATCACATAGGGCAACGCACGAGCTCGACCCCTTGATGTGCACACCAATCAGCTTCAGTCCATGGCTCGCTTGTGCTTCACGCGACGTTACGGATCTATATGCCGGCGAGAAAACACACCTCAAAAACTTAGCCGCTCCTTCACATACTTCCGGAGTCTGAAAAACCGCGAAAAGCACTCGACGGTTAGTAGCTGGCAGGTTGAAAACAAACCCTGAAGGTCGTGGAAGTGCCCGAGGTAGCTGACCCCGGGTTAGGTTCTGTCTCCGGCGGTCGGAGCCCGTTGCTTACGGTGGGTGGTCGGGCATCCCGTGAGCGGGGCCGCACTATTGGGCAATCTTGACGCCCACCCTGGCCAGGCCAGAAATGGAGTCGAGACATTCGAAGGATCAGAGCAGAAAAACTCGCTGTCCCCGTTCCAATCCTCATACCCATAACCTCTTCCCGACAACCATACAACCCATCCATTTCATCCATCCTCTCCGCTACGTCATCAGGGGAGTCTCCCTGCGCCCGCTCCCCCGGCTGTGGGTCACTATGTAGCTTCACCCCCCCCCCCCCCTAATTTTGCTCCATTTTCCCCACCTACGGGTGGTAAAATTACACCGTTGCCCTCGGGCCTTTTCCTTTATTTTCAAATTGAATTAAGCCTGTTATATGTCAGTGGTGCAGGCAGGGGCTTATTATTTTTCAATCTTTTTAGGTTACCCCAACGTAATATATGTCACATCTGGGGCCGAAGGAAGTCAAATCGGAATAGAAAACGCACACTCGTAGATCGAGTTAAGACACTATGAAAATTTCCTTTAACAGGGTTGGTACTCAATCTTTAGCCATGAAATGCGATTCATTTTGGTAAGCAACGTTAACCCAAGCCACCTAAGAAGTCAATTACAAATGCATGCTGGGAAGCACTACAAACAAGCTAACAAATTCATCATCTCGCAGGTTGGATCGACAGCGGGGTCGAGCCTATAATGCCACATTTCCTTCCGCTTTCAAGGAGACGAAGTACCAGGAGATTTGGTCGCTATCAACGAGCCAGCAGAAGAAGTAGCGCGTAAGAGACTTAGAAACTATTAAAAAAATTATAAAGTAGAGAGAAAAACAGAGCAAGAGAGAAAATGCGTACACACACAAGCGAGTCAAGTCTGCCTGACAAGCCTTTGCAACGAAAGAGGTTGGTGGCTCTGTTAACGCGGAAACAGCTGCGCGAAGCGACAAGCGCCGGTAACACGTCACCGTCTGCAACTCTCCGCTCCTATGGGCACCGACAGATTGCAGCCAGGCAACCACGGGCATGCGTGGCAGACTGCGTGGCAGCGGCTGAAACCGTCACAAGGACCGTTACAACCAGCAACATGCATGCGGCACGTCTATACAGGGTTTTCCATTTTATTTAATGCAGCTAATATTAGCTTTGTAATTAATTTGTTCCGACTAATCAGCAGTAAATAAAATGGAACACCCTGTACATGTATGTACGATCCACGTCCTCACCGTGGAAGGCGCATATCCACGGCAGCGGATGGCCAAAACCGCGACGCCCTTGTCAAAAGTTGCGCCTCATGCGCTGGGCTCCGTAAACGGGGCACCTATTAGCCACACTGGCGGCGACGGCTAACGAGCTCCGCAGCAGGGTCCAGACCGGAATGGTCACTGAGGAGCTAACGAGCTCCGCAGCAGGGTCCAGACGGGAATGGTCACTGAGGAGCACACACCGGTCTGCGAAATCCCGCACTGAGGCGGACAAGGAGCGAAAGAGAAACAAAAGGAGAGAGCGGCGCCGAAGCGAGCGGAGGCATTTTGCGGCGCCGGTGACGAAACCGGCGGTCGGTCGCGTGTCGGCCGCGAGTTCACCTCGCACCTGTACTACCAGAGGCAAGAAAAAGCGACACCTTGCGCGGCGCTATAGTGCACTCGTGCAGTCACGTCACGTTTGTCAAACCTCCCGCTCATCCGCCACGGGTGAGCTGAGCGGGTCGCCGTCTTCGGCGATGGCCACCACACCTGCGGCAGCCGTTGCGTAACTACTAGGGTGCCGCCGCAGTTTCTGGGCGGAGGAGGTTTTATTAAAAACGAAAACTTTGGTCATGCCTTTTTTTTTCGCCATTTTTAATACTGCTTTTCTGCGTCTCCGTCAAATATTCGAAACAAAATGAAACCGCGAGCGCTTGTATCGTAGAAGTGCGGCACGCGATGTTACGCTTTATCTACGCATCCCTGCCATTCAGCTCTCCACATCCTACCTCGCCAGGGACCGAAAATTTGTCCGTGTTATGCGGAGTTCGAATTAAGGGGAGTCGCTTTAACGCTCTTAATGCTGGCGCGACTAAAGAGCTAGTTCGTATAAACCGACTGTTTGAATTAAGCGAGTTCGGCAACTCGCGCTTGCACCGATTACAAAAATTACAAGACATAAAATCTCGGAAGCTAATTGTAACCTGCTTACTATGATGTTTAAAAGAACACTGATGCTTAAAGCGACAAAATATTAGCACATAAGAGTAAAAAAATTGGCCGCTGTATAGGTGTTTCCAAGGGAGCCCTACGGAAGCCCTGGACGTTGCCTGTATATATAGGACGAAGGGCTAGAGGAAGCGTATACAACGCGTTTGTCGCACACAACTAAACATGGTTGCTGATGGTGCATAATATAACAGACAAAACATCGTAGGCCGACCCTAAAATGATATCTCTAAAACACTGAGGCGTGAACTAGAGAGGCATTATATACCTCGGCGTAAACGACAGAATCAAGACTTTTCCACCTGCTAACCGATAAGGAGTGAACCTCCTTCGGGGCAGAGGTGCAATAAGATTTAAAATTTATCTTTCCTGGGTCGCCGTTCTCACTGCCCCGATAAAGTGCATAAGTACACAGCGGCCGCTGGTGCTTCATTTGGGAGTCAGCCGCAGCGCGTCCATCTGCGTTCAGGACCCTGTCATCGACCGCTATCGATTTAGTTCGTCCGCAATACTGCGGCGGGAAATGTCGACGCTAAAGAAAGGAAGCCAGCTTTTTCTTCTTTCCAAGTGCGTTTTCTTTTCTGCGCGCTTTCCATTATTTCAGGGACAGCGAATCCCAAGGCGAAACTACAACGAACCAGATAACCTGGGTCAGAGGAAACCGCCACCAAACGTAATCAGATTCCCACTCGTTTCAAGCCGCAACAAGCGGGAAGCCCTCCCGCAAACCAGTTGTACCAGCGCGCTGTCTTGAAGATGGATATTTCCACTATACTTATTCATTGCTGGAGCTGCTTAAAAGGCCGCAGCGATCGCGGATAAGACGGGACGGAATTACGAAAGGCTACGTGCTTCGATTGTTTTCCTTATCGCAGAACAAGGTTATCGCAGAGCAATCGATGCGCGATCGGCGCATTAAGAAATGTGCGGATTGGTTTGCTGCACAAAGAAACACAAAACGCGAGGTTAAAAATGGACGGCATTAACGCTACACACGCAACGTTGTCGATTCAACACAGCAGCAGGCAGTGCGGTCAGCGTTACCTGCACCACCTACGATTGTTCAGTGCACATCGATGTTGTAGACAAGGTCGCGGGTTCGGCACCCGGCTAAGGCGCGTGTACCTTGGCGAAGCCTAAATTCACAAACAGCGATGAACAAAACTAAGGAACGCGCTAAAAACGACGAGGTCATGCGGACGAAATGAATCCGGAACGGTACTTTTTATAGCTCGGTGCGGGTCTTAGAAGCGAATACCTACCAATTATATAAGCCACTGCGACTCAACCTACACGCGGATTCGGCGCAGTGCCACGTCAATGAATCTCGTTTTCCATATAAAACGCTACATGCTTACTAAGGAAACCCTGGAAGCTCACAGCAAACGCGGAAAGGCTTCCTTGCTCGTCGCATGTGGCTTCCGGATCGAACATGTACGGAAAATGGCTTCGAAACATCTGCAGATATAAATGTCCTGGTTCTATATTTATTCCGGAGTGAACGTTTGGTATGGTTTCTGTCTTAATTTCTGCTACAGAGCACGACCGTGTAACTCGCATCTCCTTAGTGAACTTCGCCCTTGCGCTATCTTTGCCCTCCAAGCAAACACAACGCTCTCTCCACTCGAAAGGGAAAAACCGCTAGTAAACGATCCCGTTTGCCAATGTTTACCGCCTCGCTCGCTGTTCATGGCTTACGAGAAGTTCACACAACGCGCGTGATAAGCACGACCGTGGCGCGTTCGAACGTTTATCATAGCAAAGGATTCATACCACCTGGGCCACAGAACAATGATTTCGTTAAAAATCAACGCAGCTATGGATAACGCAGTGCAGCAAGATGTAACGCAAACGCTCTGCACACAGCAACCCGCTGTTTATTTAGCATATTCGCTTAACTTTTAAAAGTCACGCAAGACACTATGCGCTACCTCCCTTCGGTAGCAGGCGCAAAGCAGCTTCAAAGGTCCTTCGGCAATACCCTCCTTAATATTCAACAGCGATTTCAAGGAGGCGCCGGCGCAAAACCTTGTTTGTGACGCCGAACTCCGGAACGTATCCTTGGTTTCTTTTACGCACGCGGCTCTCGCATACCGATCACGACACATGCAAACACACCGAAAGTGCGCTTTCACCGCGTTTTGTTACAAAACCGTCACATGCTCGGGAAAGCCGCTGGCATTTCGCCGCGACGATTAACACATCTGCGAAGTCAGTGACGGCGACACCGCGGTGGATATGCGATGTTGCAAACCTAAGATCGGGCAAGTGCCCAAACTTGCAATCGCTCGTACTACGAGACTCTTGGACCACACCGATGAGGCTAACGTGTTTCTCCTCACCGAGACAATGCAGTCGGATTCCTCTCGCGACTCGACGGTTACCTCTGCCACCACTTGGACGGACATACTTAGATCAAGCTATCCGTTATCGTGGCGGCTTCAGATAGCTTTGAAGTGTCTCCGTCGTTAAGCGTCGGCCGAGACAAAACTCTCCAACGGCGTTTGGCCCCAAAAAACGGTGCCCACCGGCCTGCCAGACTGACAGCGCGGCACCGCGTCCAAGCCAAGGCCGTGCTCGACCGGTCAGCTGGAGGGCCGCCGGTCGAGCAGCGCGCGCGAGCGTCCTTGGCGGCAGGGCCGCACGTGCGCCTGCGGAGGGGCCCAGACACGACGCCCGCAGCTGCCGATCACAGCACGTTCAACCCGACCGCGGCCCGCGGCGCGACACAGCGCCGAGACGGCGGCGTCGTCGTACCCCGACGCCCGGGCAACTCACGTTTCCTGCGATCCGCTGGCGCTCCGCTTGAGCGCCTGGCTGTCGCCGCTTTCCGATGACCGGTCGCCGCCGCCTCCTTGGGGAGCCATCAGCTCGACCGTGGACATCACCAGCCGCACATATTGAGCGTCACACTGCGGCTCACGGCACGAGGACGATCGGCACCGAAGTTATGACCCGGGCCCGAAACGTTTGAAACAAAAATCGGCCCGACACAACGCACTGGCCCTGCGCCGATAGTACGCGAGTCGCGCAGTAAGTGCTCGAATGGCATATTTGAATTCCCTAGACTAGGGAATGTACCTTCGTTTGCCGGTTCCGCGTGCGCTGTCTGCTACGTCGTTGTTTTCATTCTCGGGCGTTTTGTTCTTTTTTGGCGACGTGTGCCTCTCCTGCGATTGGAAAATGGTCAGGAACGATGGGCACAGTTACACGTCTGATATTAACCGCGTAAACAGACGCACACCTTAAGAAACGGCGGGAGTACACACACAAAAAAAACATGAAGCGATCAATGGATGCTCGGGCTTTCTACTGGCCTATTGTTGCCTGCCGTTTGTTTGACGCTCTTTGTTTGACGTCGTAGCTACTATGCATATCATAATATGCGCTAATATAAACTGGTGACGAAGGAAACGTCGCTAGGCTCTGATCTTACCGGTTCAGAAAAAGCTACATTGCACTCTGTCTTGCCCAACCGTTTCATTTCGCTCCATTAAAATCCTAGGGAAAAACAAGAACTTCTAGGGGCAACGCTATCAACGCTTCGCAAGAATGTTAAAGTAATTTAAGAAAATAATCTAGTCCTAACTTTTGTTAAATCACTCAAAATTAATAAATAAAATTGCAAGATATTGTCGAGTGAGTACTTCAAATCTAGTTTTAATAGTGAAAACAAACAAAGAAACTACAACTGCTGAAGTTATTTTGCGGATAATCCTTCGAATAATTTTCAATTTGATACCTATATTTCAAAGGATTGCATTAATCTGACTGAACACAAAATTTTATGATTAGTTGCATAGAGTTTCTAAAGAAATTCTATGTCGCAAACACTGAGAACAGGCAGCGGCATCGGTGTCAAATACAATCGGTGGCTAGCGGTGGTCTGTAGTTGTGTGAGGTCGCGTCTTTTCGAGCGTAGTGTGCATGTGGCGGCGGTTAAGTCTGAAACCAGGCGCGCAATGAATTCGTCGCTGAAGCACGCTGTCAGTGTTACATGGTCACAGGTCAGGTACCTATCCACGACAGGCCAGTGCCTGGGAAAACGAAACTTCCGCAAGTTTCCCGTGCACAACATTCGAGGGACATTCCATGATCGGATTCGCAAGGATCGCATCATTGAGAGTAAGCCAACTCGTTGAACTCCTTGTCTGCGGCGTGCTCCGAACCTGCGATTAGCAAGACCGTGATTTTGGGTCTTGGTAGAGCGCCTGGGAATCGTCACAAAGATCGCCGCAAGAATGGGAGGTGCCCGTGGCCAGCTTCAGTTGCGTGTGGTGATGTTTGTTCTTCGTGAGCTTCGTGAGAGCGAGAGTCCTTTCGATTGTGCTTGGAACCTTAAGCACTCTTGAGGAATCGGCATCGAGTCAAGCAGGATCGATCTCGATTGCGCTTGAAAGTGGCCGTGCCACAACCGTCGATCTGCATTCAGTTCGATGAGCATTGACTCAATGAGGACCGAAAGTGCCCGTGTGACAGGGGTAGTCGCTGCTTCATACCCACCACGCATTAGTTACAACTATAGGTAATGCGAAGTGGGGATACAATTCGCAGTGTGTGCTAGGCGAAGTGTTTACAGGGCGAACTCCTTCGTTGGGGTAAAAAAGGAAAGCGCCTACAGTGCTGAAACGTTGGAAAGTCTGCCATTGCATATAGATGGGAATAAGCATTTGTGAACGCCCCTCCCAACCACAGGTGAGGTTTGGAGGGGTGTTTGGAGTTGCATGCCGACAGGAGAGGCCGGGTGGTGGCTTGAGCTGCAGTAAGTGGATGATTAAATTAGCCCTGACCTTACCAGGAACAGCAAATTACAGACCCATTATAAGAAGGGAGGAAGATGCGAATAAGGCAATTATTTCTACCATTCTTTATGGGCTGCTCCTTCTTGAACTGGCACTAGTGCACTTGGAAATGGCTTGTTACCAAACGGGTATATATAGTTTCCAGTGACATCACAGCAGCCGCCACGCTTTTGAATCAGGACCACCGTAGAAGGGGCTGCACATTTCTATAAAATCCGCTTATCAAAGCTTGCTCTGGCCTGCACTGCTGAAGCTGTGTGTTTTAGCACAATACCACCCTTGACGCCGCATGCAAGTCAGCCATTAATGCAACCGTCTCTAAAGTAGTAACTTATATTGTTTTCTTTTTTATTTCACTGTCTTGCAGTAGCAGGCTTGCACATGGTTGTGCTTACACAGACACGATCAGGAGCAGAATGTCGCAAGAACAACAGGAGCATAGCTGCCGCTCGGCAGCACTGTGAGCTGGTTTTAATTACGGAAAGTCCGAAACTGGAACTACACACTACATCTCCACTTTTTTATGATTACGGCAGCTGCAAGTTTTTCACTGGTATCTTTTTGGTGGGCTCTGCTTCCTTGCTTCTGTGCAGTGGTTTAACTTGTGTGTTTTCTGATGGCTTTGGGATGGTAGTTGTTTCAGCTCCAGCAATGTCTTGGGAAGGTGGTGACTTAAGGTGATCTCTGGTATACTGTAATTGGCGTCCATCTTCGGTTTCGTGTATGTATGCGCGTGGACTTTCCATTGTCTGAACAGCTGTAGCAGGAAACCAAATCTTTGATGGGAAGTTCTGGAAGGGGTCTTCCGTGCCTGTTGTGGAAGACTCATTGCTTTTTTCTGACGTATTGAAGGGGCCATTGCACATCTTGTGGTGAAACAAACCATGGGTGTAAGAGCCCTGCATGCACAGGGAGCCATGTTCTAGTCTGTCTGCCCATTAGTCTCTGTATTGGAGATGTCAAGCAAGAATCACGAGAAGGGTTCCGTCACTCTAAGAGGGCAGCACAAAAATCAGTGCTTCCAAATCTGCACTTTCTCAGCACCCATTCAGCTTCTTGAACAGCTCATTCTGCCATACCATTGAGCGAGGATTATATAGACTGGATCGAGCATGGCGTATGCCCAATTCACCCATAAGGTCTCGAAATTGCTGGCTGGAGAATGTAGGGCTGTTTTCAGTGACTAGTCGTGTCGGTAAACCATGCGTTGCAAAGATATCTGCGCAGTCATCAATGACATTGCTTACTGATGGCGTCTTCACTGCTTTGATTGCAACAAAGAATCAGTAGAAGTCTACGAGAACTAAGTATTCATAGCCATCGTGATGGCAAAAGTCAGTTCCCCGACAATTTACCATGGTAGGCTTGGAATGTCGTGACCCAATAGCGGTAGTCACACATTTCTTGGCTTGTACTTTTTTGCATGTTTTGCAGCATTGTGCCTCTTCCTTTGTGTTACTGTACATGCCCAGTCAAAACAGTGTTGTGTGCATGTTTCTTTGTCTTTGCTGTGCTGCCATGTGCTACATGAAGGCAGGATAGAACGTCTCTGTGCACCTTGGGAAGGTTAATGAGGCATTCGCTTCAAAAGATAAGACTTTCTTGAGCATGCAATTCATCTCTGAAGCTCCAATAGCGTTTTAGCTCTGGAATGGCTTCAGTCTTATTGTCCTGCCATTTTTGTGCTTGTGTACTACCATAACTGAACCGTCACTGTATCTTGGTTCTTTTTTGCATCATTTGGTTGAGGCGCTTGTCCGAGACAGGAAGGGATGCAATCGCAGCTACGTGAAAATGTTTGCATTGTTCTGTCAGCAATGCTGAATTTGGAAATCGTGATAAGGCCTTTGCAATAAAGAATTGTTTTCCAGGAGTGTACTTGACCTACATCGGATACATGTGCAGATTAAAGGGACTTTGAATTGATATTTACTTAGTTTAGGAAAAGAACAGTAGCGATCGGTATTCCATTTCTCATCATCGCATCGCGAAAATTCCAAGCTTCATTAATACCGAAGATATCGGCAATTAAAAATGATGGCCCTCCTCGCACCCCTCAACTCATGCACGATGAAGTGCCAGAAAAAAATGAAATAAAAACGTCGGGACTGCATCCCTCCGCTTAGCCTCATATCACCCAGGTCACTTGGTCATGCCCAGTGAGAAGACTTGCCTGGCTGCTTACTGTTGTCATCAGGGTAGGGGTGGCTAAGAATGCATGGTGAGGTGTCACGCTAATATTGCGGTTATGAGCTACTGTTTGCAGCAATTTTGAAAAATTATTTGTAAATTGTAAGGTCCACGCACAGCTTTTGAATTTGACTCGAATACTCACAAAGGCCACGTTTGTAGACCTGTACCTCTAGATTATGACTGTAAAAATAATTTCAGAGTCCCTTTAAGCCTCATGCTCTAAAGATGGAGCGGGCACTGAGACATTTTTTTTAGGATCATTTGGAGCAACTAGTGATTGGATTCCCCTACAGCACTTGAGTGCCGAAAAATGTGGTCTTAAAGTTTTTCACAACCGTGTACAATAGCTTACATTTCTTTCTTAATCTGAGCGCACCTTTACTGCGTTTCTGTCAGCGAACCTGATGACTGTGCTAGCAAGTGCCCGTCTTGAGGTAGCACTGCTCCGACTTTATTTTTGCTAGCATCTACTGACAATGTTATTGGCTTGTCCGTTTGGTAGCTGGCCAGAATGGGCACCTTTGAGAGCACCTCGTGGAGAGCCTTGGAGCTAACTTTATGACCGCCCTCCCAGACCTATGCAGCATCCTTTCGTAGAATCTCTCTCAGTGAGCTGTGAGTGGTAACATGTTTGGGATGAAGCGAGAAATCGAATTCATTGTGCCTAAAAGGCCCGAAACTGTTTCCGGTTGCTCGGTGCTTGCTGGATGCCTTCCAGCCTCTCCTGGTCTAAGGCTCAACCCATTCTGCGACAGCATATGGCCGAAATACTTGAGAACTTTTTTTAAGAAATCGCATTTGCCACATTCAGCTTTAAGTTTTGCTCTCAGCCTCGTTGGAGCAGGTTGATCACAATTGCTAAGCAGCATGTCAGACGCAAATGGAGGTTCAGGGTGAGAAAAGGGCACTTTCACATGCGGCTTGGCTGAGTAGGGGAAAATGGAATAGCCAATGGTTCGGCAGTATCGGATTCTGGAATGACGCATGCTTCGGAGGTTACCAGAAGTTTGCTCTTGAAGCCGTTCGTACGGAAAATCGACTGTCGGCATGAGCAAGCCAGATAAACGGCATGCAGTTGACTTTTTTTGCTGGAAGCAATTTACAAATGAACCACAGATATTTTTTGACACCACACACTCACACGCGGCGATGTGGCCGCGCTAATCTTCCCGAGCCTGCCCTGCATGCACCTGCTTGCATGCTGGTGTACTTGTGCAGCAGCGAGCACAAAATATGCGAGTAAAAGTTTTTTTCAAAAATTTGGATAAAAAGTTGGGGCTGCGGAAATTATGCGCGGGCACAAATTACGTAAGTATTGTAATTACTGGAAGTTCGGAACTGAAACTACACACTATGATGGCCAGGGCAGAATTTACATTCAGCCTCTAAAAGCAGCATGAATTAATGGGAACAAAGACACAGAAGTGGACAGAGTCAATGCTGCCTTCGTCCATGTTATTTTGTACTACTTTTAGATGTCAGCGTGCACAAACTAGCCTGTAGCAAGCTGTTGCTCATATTGAAATTTGTGATGTATGACGTATTTTACTTTGATTTTTTGCTCTTCTATGCAGCATATGGGGCGCGTGAGCCTTCCATGTCGCACAGAGGTGCTCCCATACCTGAGATGGTGCCCGAACTGATAGTGCCTGACCTTACTGACTGCCAGGTGAGCACTTCATAGCAGGTGCTCCATTGCTGGCACTCCCTGCAATAGCTATGGATGCTTTACTACAGTATAGAACTGCCAGTACTTGTTTACAGTCGAGTCCCATGTTAGAAGAATCGCGCAATTGTAAGTATTTCAATGAATGATTACTCTTTGTGTAACAGTTTGGTAGTGATATGTCAGTTCCTGCTGAACAGTTTTTTTTGGAAGAAAATTGTCGTTCTGTCTCATTGCCAGAGATAGGTCTAGGCTTGAAATGCTAAGGAATTTGTGTTTCACCTAACATTGCTAGTGTGTCCTTATAAAGCTCTCAGTGCTGCATTCCTTCTTTGGCCAGGGGTATTAAAATGTTTGTTCTTACAGTGCAGACTTTTGGACTACTGTGACTCTTCAGTATTGTTTTTTTTTTATGCTGTTACAACATTCACTTGGTCTTCAAATTGTGGAGAACACAGCTGATAAGCACTCCTTGCTATTTAGGCAGTACTTCATCAAGGTTAACTTAGAACCAAGAAAAAGGTTAGATATTTACCAGTAACCATGTGCTCATTATCATGATAGAATGTACTGTGCAGCCACCATGAATACTAGTTTTCACCTGTGTAATAGAATTTCATAGTGTTGCTCCTGTCATTGACGTATTTGAGCATGTCTTCATGTGACATTGGACAAGCTACCCCTGACATTTAAGCATTTATCAAGCTCATTCGTCAGTCATTCTGCATACAAGTTACCTCAGATTGACCTAGTTTGTGTCCATTTATTTAAGTCAGTTTCTAATTTCTTTAAAATTGTCTTTGGTAGTGTTGTAGGGACTTTCCATCCTGATAAGTGTGATAAAAGAAGAGGAAAGGACTGCTTGGCTTGGAGAGGTGTTCTTCACCTTGAACGTTGTACCCTCACAGTCTTCGGCATCTGGACATATATATCTGTCACGCTGTTCAATATGAGCACATTTTCTGTTCTTCAACTTGAATTATTTTTTTTTCTGTTTATTTGTCTTATACCATTTTGATAGAATCAAGGCACACAGTGTGTCACAGTCTTGGCCAAGGTGTTCTTATGGCGTTAAGATTTCTGCTGAGTGTAGAGTGTAACATTTGTAACCTTGAGAGATATAGTACTCATATACCTGAGGCTGAAAAAGCATGCTGAATGCCCGACAGGACCTAGCGTTGAGATGAGTTTGGAGCACAGGTAGTGCTTTGATGGTACCTTAAGCTGCCAGTTTGCGGTCTTGTGCAACTCTGTTCTTTAATGAAATGCTGGTGGTATGGCATATTAATCAACTAGTTATTATTTTATCTTAGTGGCATCTCATGGACAGAGTAAGTCTTTTGTCAAAATTACCACAGGCACTTTGCAATAAATGGGAGCAGCTTGCATGAATTTTTGTCAGGCTATTGTCACTATCTTTACTAAGTTACAGCGACTGAGAGGGACAGTATCCGTCATGAGCTTCAGAGGGCCATGAGCATGGCAGGAGCTTATCAAAGAAAGGTCCTGGAACTGCTTGGGCGGATTGTTAAGGGGTCTTCATAACTTTGACCGAACTGTCTACATGTGTAATTTACTGCACATTATATTACGCATTTTGTCTGGCAGCCACATGGCCATTTTTTTTAAGTGTTCACCAATCCGGTACTTTTTGTTCTGATCGATACCGCTTGCTTTGTCTGCAGCTGCGTCCTTATGTATCGTACCGTGCTGCTGAGGTATGCCAAGGCCCCTTCACAGCCAGAGACCTGTTCGATGCTGTTTACTCTGAGCAAGTGGCCAAGGACTTCAAGGAGGGGAAGGCGGATCAGTCTGTCAGGTAAAGATAATGCTGCAGGGGATGCCTCATCTGACTAAAATGTGCCATACAGGGACAGAGGTCCAGGAGTAGTCAGGGCTGCTGCTGAGTTACTGCTGGAAATACCAGGGAAGTACAAGTAGTGCAGTGGTGTGCCTTGGTGGTGCTCTAAAGCAGCTTGAGAAGAGGGCACGACAGTAGCAATGAAATTTTCCTTTAAGACATGGGGAGCAAGCCATGTGTCATGCTAAAAATTGCTGATGTGATAAGCAGAAGCCCATTCATCTCGTCAGCTAACACATCATCTAGTCCTTTATTTTGTGGAGGTTCCATTTTGGTAGCAATCAATTCGTAGGGCCCATCAGAAACCCTCTGCCAATTCATGCCATTTTCAGAAGGTGGGGTTATCATACCGTGTGGGAGCTGGCAAGTACAGGCAAGTTGTTTGTGAGGTGAGCCATTGAAAGAGTGCAAGCTATCGAGTGGGTTTTATTTCAAAACTTTATTCTGCATTGTCTTTGCTAATGGGCTGCCTTCATACAACTGAAGCGTTTTATGAATTAGAACATAGCACTTCCCATCACATCTGTTGTCTATGACAAAGAGCTCTGTCTGCTATTTGATGATGTGTGTTAAAATGGGCAGCTTAAAGTTGGATTGTGTGCAAGCCGAAATTTAATGCAGTTTTTGATGCAGAAGTCGGGAAGCTGTTTGCTGAATGACTGTCTCTGTAGGTAAATGGGCTATGAAACTATTACAGCCGACGAACTGACACTAGTGTTAGCCATGCTTACTGCTTGCTTATGACTTATTGGTAGGAGTTGGTGCTAATGTGTCACTTGGGGGCTCACATGGTATTCACCTTTTGAGCAGGCAAGTTGCAAGGAAACACAACAATGGCATTGCCACCATTTAGCTCATGTCAGTGGACCACAGCCAACACCAGGTACCCGACACTTTGGATTAGGGCATCTAGACGTTTACGAAATATAGCTGTACAGGTAGGAATAGAGACTAGATTTTTTTGTTCTGGCCTCTTAGCACACACTGCTGGGCTAGTTGGTTTGACATTTTTTTTTTTATGGAAAGGTGCCAGAAGTAAACGGCTGGCAGAGAAAAACACACGAGGCACATGCATAGGCTCACAAGCAAGAGATAGTTTATTTCTTGTTGCACAGAATAAATAACTGCGGCCAAGCAGTGAATATCCAGAAAATCTGTGCTGTCATGTACAGCAGGCAAAGGGGAACGTGATACCTGTACCAGTCTTCTGTTTACGCTCTAAACCCACGCCGTACGGGCTCCTTTGCCTGTACTAACGACACTGAGGGAAAACGAACACATGAATCACCGCATATTTCCAAGGCCATGTGTGCCAAGGTTTTGCACAGCAGTGAGCATGCAAGGGTGGGCTTTGCCCAATACCTTGTTCGGTTGCAGCACTTACCTCTTTCGTCTAGAATGAATTGAAGCATTCGTTGTCTGTATTGACGCTGAACCTAAGACGCAGATTTTTTTGGTGGAAAGAGCAATGGTGCTGTCTCATGACAGAGAAGAGGAAACAACCTTTATCAAAGAGTGCAAGCAATGGAAGCCCCTGCTGGAAAAGTACCTGCTGACTCCTTTTTAGCAGGGCTATCATAGAGGTGGTGCTGCTTGTTTGGCTAAAAGTAATCTATTTTTTTTACCCTGGGATTGCTGCAGATGGTGCATCCATCGGTTTTTTTTCTGTGTAAAGCGGATCTGTACTGCAGCTTTATACAGCTTAGAACAAAACCTAAATGCCACCACAATATGAAGCTTGAGCACTAGTAAGCCAGTAGTCTAGCTGGGACAAGCATTTGTACTATCCCCTCAGTGTGCTGGATAATTTGATGCATGTTATTTCTTGGGCTTCACATAACTTGATTCAGTTCTTGTGCTCTGTTGTGAGCAAAGGACTTCAAACCGGGGTAGTAGCACCTGAAATGCACAGCCAGTGCCACCTACTGCTGCTTATTCATGTTGAGGCCCAATACAGTGCCTATGAACACATTCACTGCATTGTGGGTCACGTCATGTCTTCATGCTGTGTGCCATACTGAGCCACGAGATGAATCCGTGGGTCAGCTTGATTTATCAAAGAGTCAGCGAAAAGCTTATATGCCATGTTGCTGTTGCCGTTTGTTGGTGGTTCCAAGGAGTAGGCTTCGCCATGGCTCTCTCTGCAGTGCATTGCAGCTGTGCATTGTCGCGACGCACCCAAGAAAATTAAAGGTGGACCAACCAGTCAACCATGCCACACAGGGATTAGGGCTCCTAAAATTGCCGCGTACTTTGCTTTCCTTATTATTGCGAGCTACTGTTCCACGCGAGAAGCTCGAGGTGCCTTTTTGTGAGCTGTTTGACCCCATGCTACTATATGTGTTTCATTGGTTGCAAATGTGAAGATAGGGAATATTGTCTACAGTGGCTGTAAGAGTTCCAAATCATTGAGCCCCTTGTGCCTCATTGAGGTCATCAAAGCAGCAAGCTAGCAGGTTAAGATGCAGTACTATATTTGCAGTTCTAATGCACTCTCGATTGTAATGCGCACCCATTTTTCACTGTCAGAAAACAAGAAGTGCAATGCCTTCGATTATATTTCACTCTAGATCTTCATGCTTCAGTAAAGAAATGTCTATTCTCACTTGGGAACAATAACCTTATTGCAACCGCTGTGATGTTGCAATGAAGTAAGCGTCACCACTGCCTCACTCGCCTTTCCCCATCTGGCCAGCAAAGCCATCATCCCTCATTGTTGCTTTCAGAAGCCTCCTTGGTGCTCTCCATGGGATTTCAAATTCTGCACTTCTTGAAAGCCTTGCAGACCATGGCAGGCGAGATTGTTTACCATGCATCCTTCACCCATCCTGCAATGTCCTGCAGCGAGACAAGCTTCATACTATTGCTTGGCGTTTGTAGAAGCTGGACCTTCTTCAGCGCGTTAAAGCCCTTCAGAGTTGACTTGCTGGCAAAAACTTGTCTTTGTTTCCTCCAATCACGCGCACAAGTTTCAGGAACACTAAGTGCACTTAAGGCGGTCAGATTGCCACTCGCCTTTACACATAAGATCACCTTTTTTTTTAATCTGGTGTCACAGTGAACTCAGCACGTCTTTGCAACGATGCTTCTATGTCGGTTCAAATCCAGGTCGGCGCCTTGCTGACGCTTGACATGCTCGCAAGTCCTATTGGTAACCATGTTCGCAGGTGCAAAATGGCGACATCAACGCTATCAACTCGAAAAGTATATCAAGCCACCATTTTGTGATGCTGATAACAATGTGGTAGTGACACCACCCTTGCACCAAATGTGCCGAACTGTGTGGAACCAGATACGCTGTGCCATCCTGATAAAAACTGGGAAAATTTCCAAAACTGCTCTAAAAGCACTGCTTTTGAGTTGAGTGGCGCCGTGCTGTGGTTATCCGAGTGGACATAACTTTAGTTCTTGCCGCCATTTAAAATTGTCAATGACCATTGGAGCCCACTTACAACAAACATGACTGTCATGTGGCATTCGTTCCTAATGTTCCAAAGTTTGCAGTAAATGAACTAATAAAAACTAGCTTCGAAACACTGTCTTCTATGATATACTTTGTTTGTCATATGCGCAAGTGAACTTCAATCCGGCAAAATTTTGGCATGCGTTTTCGAGTCCCTGCTCATTCCTCTTTCGCTTAGAAAACACGAACTGGATATGCATCGAGGTGGCGGCTGATAAACGTCTGCAGGTTTGCTTGTCTTAAGACACGCGGTAAGATTTTTCAGCTCTGTAATGCTTCATCTCATTTCGAAGAAATTCATGATCAGTGTGTGCAGCTCGTGCGAAATCTGTATTCGGATACAACACAAGAACGATGCGGCAAATGTCTCTCGAAAGGGGCAAATTGCGTTGACTGATTCTCTTGACGTCGTGGTTAATCCCCTTGTACCTGCGGTGAAAGATTGAAGGGGATTAACCAAGGCTCAATTGGATTAATTGCCCTGTAATAAAAATTGGTCCATGCCACTGCTAGAGGGCCTCCTTTGAAGGCATCTGCCGCCCTGTTCTTGAGTTGCATCCGACTATGGTGACACTGATTGATGAATGCGCTCCAGTGCAGAATGATATCACTTCATTCGGAAAGGTTTAGACGCGATGGCCTCTTTTATTACTTGCTGTGAAATAGACTGCAAATGTCTCAGTATTAAGGGCATGAGGGGGAGCAGGATAGGAAAGGACAAGAGAGTTGACCTGTCTGCATGATTACTAACATGGGATTCACGCGTGCAAGAATTCTTGCTCTCTCGAACATAGAATTATGCACGTCACCGGAATGTCATGCCTTTGGGCACCAGGGCAGCTTCAGTGCGGGAGTGCAAACCTCCCCCGGGGGGGGGGGGGGGGGAGCTTTTGCTAGGCTGGTACGAGCGCTCCTGGCCTCCGTGAAGGCAAAGAAATCGACAGCATTGATGAGCCATTTGTGGTAGTGGGTGCATGGCTAGCCCCATTCACCTCTCCGTCAAGGGGGCAGAGCAAGGCCAGGGTTTTGCTGGCCGTCGACGGCATCGAATTCCCCTCACCCACTTAGCTCGAAATGTCAGAGACAGGGTAACGCTGGCCGCACATAGAAGGTTGTAGTGCAAAAGCACTACTCTAGGTGTACCAACCCCAAACAATAATATTGTGGTCTTGATTTCTTGTCTTGTAAGAGGTTGCTCGGCAAGAGCAACATGGGTCGCACAATCCCTGCGGGTGGCTGTGATAGGAACAGCCACCTCCCAGTGCAGGGGCATATCGCTTAAGCACTGCGCCACTGCACTGGTAGTGGTATGAGTACTGGCCACAATCTGTGAATGTTAAGTAGAGAATGACCAATTCTGCATATATATAGGCATTAACCCACTAAAGCTATCGCGTCATACCCTTAAAGGGACACTAAGGAGAAATTGAAGTTGGCTTGTATTGATAGAATACCAGCTCCTAAACACAAAAACACCACCCTTTCTGAAAACAAAGTTCTTGTAAGGTAGAAAAGAGCGAGAACTAAAATACAGGCATCGCTGCCACAGGCCAATCTCGCAAGTACAAGCATGATGATGAAATAGGAGGAAACACATATGAGATCTCTGAGGCTGTCAAACTTGCATGAAGGTTACGTGTTTGATTGATATTAAAGTGTATAGTGTATAAGTTTTGTTTTGAAACCACTAGAGCACTTTTATCACACGCGAAGACGGAAAAAAGACAACCTCATTGTTGGAAGTCAAAGAAAACCTGCAATCGGCGGCGCAACAAGTGGCCAGCTGAGTTTCGCTATGTTTTAGGGTGCTTCATGGCTGTGCATTCTGCGTGCCCGCATTGCTTCGTTAAGCGCCTCGGTTTACAAAGGCGGAGCAGCTGAGGACCTCTAAGTGCCTCACGAAGTGCTTCTCGGACAAAGTTCGTGCAACAGCGTACAACTGTGACAAGGAAAAAGAGCTGTGTATAGTCAATGTTCAACGCACCTCCACGTTAGAAAACGCAGTGCGCAGCGTGTTCGCTTTGTCGATGTACCAAGACTCTGTGCTACATATCCAGCCCTATGAGGACTGTTATTACAGAATTTAAATATGCCCTCACGTACCAGTTGCTGCACATCAGCCATGACTGTGGCTTGGCGGTGACAACAAAGCTGCTGACTCATCGGCGCTAGGATTTTCTTGGCAGACCCACCGCCTCAGCCCTCAGAAACATTGCACACTGTGTGGGCTTCAGGTCTATAAATACAGGCCACAGTTCTTCGTGAGAACTTCGTTGTCAGAATTGGGAACGGGTCCATCGTAATGTTGGTGCAAACGTAAATGAAGCGACGACGCTGATAGAGTCCTTTAACCTGACTATGCCTTTGCGAAGAGTAACACATAAACAGGTGAGGAGACCCAAGTAGTGTGGAAATGTTTTTGTTTGAGTACCCAGTGCTCTTCAGTATATAAAAACACCGTGCTTTATGTAGTCAATCCTGAAATTTATCGCACTGATCCTGGACTCTCAACCACGGGCATCATTCTGAACAATGCGACATTTTAACAGTGGTGTGCACCCCTTGTGCTGGGCTGTGATTGCTTGGCGTAGTGCAAAAGACTGACACCTATGTACTGGTTTTAGGCAAGAAATTACTGCTTAGCAGTGATGTTGGCTGATGATTCCAACTTTTGTTGACTGCCTTTGGCATTTTGAAACTTTTGTGACAATTTCCCTCATCATGCTTGCTAGTCTACAGTGTCAGTAGTCAGTTATCCCATGCGACTAGCGCCAGTGTATCCTTCCATAACTTGACGTAGGAAGATCTCAAGTAACATATAAATACCCTGCACCATCACAGGAGGCAGAAAACTCAACTGCCCCCTGTATGTCAGAAAAATGAAGGTGTCTCATATTGTTTGAACAGGGCAGCCTTTTCTTCAATAGTATACTGCAGATCATCCCAGTCATGAAGGTGCTTCAGAGGACTTTATTGTAGGCTTTGATGCAGGTCTCAAATCTTCCACTGAGCTGTCATGCTGTTAGGGTTTTTCATCACCTAGTGTGCAGGAAGTCTCTTTCGCACATCTTCCGCAGGCACCTGGAGGCGAAGCCGGATCCCGAGGAGGCACGCATGCGTGCCCGCCAAGTTGGCAGCGACATCTTTCCGCCTGTGTGGATGGCCCGCAGAATGGATCCCTGATCAACCTGCACCTGTAGATTACTTAGTAAAAGCAGCAACTGTTGACCCTTGCAGTCTCTGTCTGTCAACTGCAATCTGCAAGCATAAGATTGTCTGCTTCCGTTGCCGTCCTGCTGGGTGCTGCAAGCAAATGGGAAGGCCCGAGGGCAGGCGCTTGTCGCTGCCACAGAAAATATAAAAAGAAATGTCTGTTGTCTTTGAAACCTGTTTTAACAGAATTTTTTATTCTCTGTCCGTGTTGTGTCATTTTGTCCGTTTGCTAGTCTGTCTCATG